>JAANQP010000461.1:0-41890 GCA_011320165.1 Fusarium protoensiforme | reverse complement strand
GTTTTTTGTTTGTTTGCGGCGAGAGGGAGATTTGATGGTATCCATCGTCCTTCAAGGTTGAAGTACACCACGTGCTGTTGTTCCCCTGGCTCAAGTCGGCATCATGATACGGATAATCTACTCGTCAAGATTGCCCGTGCAACATCCTTCCGAGACTGGCATTCTACCCGAAAATGCATCCTGATGCCGAGCAACAAGGCATTCAGAGTCGAATGCGTCAGAAGAGAGCTTCGCCCACGCCAATGTCTCATGTTTAAACTCGCTGGTGATCCAGATCTGTCTCTCATTCCGGCGTCTGTGTCTCCCCTTGGTTAACGTGCCCCCTTTTCCTCCCAGGCTCATTAAGGGTTGCTCTCCGCCGTGTGTGTGCCACCATGCCGCATCCAATGGTCACGATATCTCGCCCAGGCGCTTCGAGCTTGGCTACCGACTGCCCATAAATTAACCACCACCATCGAGCTAGGTCGCCTCATGCCCTGTCGATGCAAGGGCAAGGGTCCTACCACCCCTTACTCCAGTGCAGTGACCTTCCAGGCGAGTTGCCGCGCCGTCTTCTTTGGACGATTGCTTCCGCCAGCCAGCTCCCCAATAGATTTCTTTGTTTCTCCTGTGTCGCTATCTACCTACGTAGTATGGTTCCCTCAGGGGTCCTATCTGGCGCTCCCTGTGGCGGCTGGGGCCAAGATTCCGGTCCTGCATCATTCTATTGGACGCTTGATCGTTGAGGCGTCTGTCTACTCGTTTCCTCCCACTCAAAAAAGACATGCTCCAGTACTGGCTAATTATCTTTCACCCACGCAAATGTATCGGATAAATAAGATGCAGAGCGAGTGTGCGTCTCAATATCGCTAGTATTGTTCGCATTGATGAAACTCGGACAGGTGAAACCACCTCTTGCAAGGATCATGCAAGGCCCTTTTGCGGCCGACCCTCTTTATCTTGAAGCATCCCTCTGACAGATCCGGGATCGTCAGGCTGCTGATGAGGTCTTCGGCGAATGACCGCTTGCGGTGTATATTCCGTCTTCTTGGGCTCATGCCTCTCGGTAGCATATTTCATTAGTTATTAATGCAATGGTTGGTCATTTCCAGCCTCGTGACTCTCTTGATGTCGTGTTTGGCAACTTGCCTTGTTATGAGTCTTAGTTCGCGACATTGCTCATATGCCCATTACCCACAGAGCCGCAATCTGATTTCAGATGAAGCACGAATACAGAGAAACCACGACAAGTTCACATGTGATCCATAAGTCACTAGCATAAGTTGTTTGCATCCACCATCGCGTTGATCGCAATGATGGGCTGTGGTTCGTTTCTCGAGGCCACACCCTATACCAAAGGGCAGGCCACCCGAATATCACGGATGCCATCGATCCTGGACCAATTCCATCCTATGAAAGTCTGCCCCGGGACAGTCGATGCCTTTAAAAGGCTGCAGCTTAGGTGTTCCGTGGGCATTTGTCTAGTTCCCATCTAAGGTATCGTGTCATTGAGCCCTGAGCAATATCCTGCCTATCATGTATGGTCAAATTTGAGCATCATCCTGTCGCCAGGAACCTACGACGACTGGCTAGAAATCGATGCCCGACGCCACAATCTAGGGCCACCACAAATGTCATACGGGGTCTTCATCTCAAAGGGTGACACACCTTCTCCCAGCTGGCAACCGAACTACCTACGTGACACGACAGGCAGCCAGTTTGGGATACAGTCAAGGTAACAGGGACTGTCTTACACCAGATAGCCGTCGTTCAACCACCTCGACATACTCCTCACGCCGGCCAGGACACAAGTCATCCATGTCAAAAACTCCAGTGGGAATTGATACACTACACTATGTACCTAGGCAACGAAACTAACTCTATAGTAGAGCATGGGGTAACCGGTCTGATTAAAACATAAAAAAGGCCAAGATAGCTCTCCGGGGTAACACTGAACGAAAATGAAAAAAATGTCGTGTACAGCTTCGACATGGACTGAGCCGGCAGAACCACCTCGCGAGACTCAGCCAGATTAGGACCGACAAGTTTGCCGGCACTCAAGCATTAGCATATGTCCTCCGAGTGCCCTGCCCTCATCCCGTGCTCGCCTGTCAACGTCATCGAAAGGATGTGAAAAGGCCTTTTGTCGGTTCATCACAGTCTATGTGACCGCTATAACCCCCCGACAAAGCAACGACTTTTTGGGTTTGCTGCAAATGAGGCCGTGAAATATGTCGAGAGTCGTAACAAATGCGGGCTATCTAGCTGCCCAGAGACGCCGTTGCTCCCTCGCCAACACAAGTTTAAGCACAAACGTCGTCGACCTAGTAGCCGTTCATCGTCATCCGTTGCGAGTTGCGGCTCAGCTCGCGGTCGGCGGCAGGGCTGATGGGTCGGCTGCTGGCACCACCGTGTGCGCTGCTCTCCTTCAGGGCCAGCAGTTGCTTGGCGCGGAAGGTCTCGTAGTGGATCTGGGACGTGGTCTCGATGAGGTCCTGGAGGTGGGTTCGGAGGAGGAAGTTTCGCAGGTGCACAAATTCGCAGTGAGTCTCATCCTCGACGTTGATGACACCCCATCGGTTCTGGCGGCCACGGACCTGCTGGCCGTTGACAATGATCGACTTCTCGGATCCGACGACGGCGAAGGGGACGAGGTCCTGTGTTAGTTAGCAACTGGTCATCAGCGCGTCTTACTCCAAGAACATACCTTCATCTGGGTGTTCAGGGCGCGCTCCTCATCGTCAAACTCATCGTTGTCATAGGGGTACATCTTGAGGTTGTGGAAAGCAAACTCCTCCTTGATGCGCTCCTTGAACTCCTGGCGCTCCTCGACGGTCAGGGAGTCGGCCTTGGCAATGATGGGAACGACGTTGACAACGTCCGAAAGCTTCTTCAGAACGACAATGTCGATGGGCTTGAGGGAGTGACCCGAGGGCTGAATAAAGAAGAGACAGCAGTGAATGCGGGTGTCCTGGATGTAGCGCTCTCGCTGTGCAGTGAGCTCCTTGCGCAAGTACGCGGAGTGCTGATCCTTGATGTACTTGACGATGGGATCCCAGCAGCGGTCGTTGTTGACAAGGTCGCCGTAGCCAGGGGTATCGACAATGTTGAGTCTCAATCGAACACCATTCTCCTCGATAACATGAGAGACGGCCTGGATCTCGGTGGTGGAGCGGATGGGCTCATCGGGCTGGAAGCGACCCTTGGAGTCGATGAGGTGGGACGCGAAGATGGTGTTGATGAGGGTCGACTTGCCCATGCCAGTCTGGCCTGCGATGCGAACAGAGGTTAGCACACGAGCATCCAGGCGAACGCGCTGCCAGATCACCGACCATGGGGTGATGGGCGGTATAGATCACGACGGCGATTGGAGACGGTGAGGTGTCAAGACTTACCAACGCAGATGACGTTGAACTGGAAACCACGCTTCAAGAGCTTGCGCTCGATCTGGGAGGTGATGCTGTCGAAACCGACATGGCTCTGAGGGTAGATGGTGTTGGGAGGAACAGCAGCCATCTTGAACGAGGACACTTGGTCGATGAGAGTAGTGAAGCAAGCGCTAAGAGTTGAAGCTTGGGGAATGTCGATGCCTATTCCAAGAAAGAAAGACTGGAGCACCTAGGCACAAGGAGGACACGAGCGCGAGCAGTTGGCACGGTCAAAGTGACGTGTGGTGATGCAGCGAAAGCTGGAAGTTTGGAGGATTAGAAGAGGCGGCGTCGGACACGATGTATGCTAGGGGGGAACTTTTCGGGCACGGCACTGGGCACTGGGCTGTTCCTGCCACCAGCAAACAAACAATTTCCGTGCTAGAAGGGAGGTGTCAGGGAGCAGGGAGGTCCAGGGACCGAAAGAAAGGGGGAAGCCGCGTCTTGAGCTTATGATTGGTCGTAAACCGTCTGTGCGCTCGCTAGCTCATGATTGGCCCGTCGGCACTTTGGGGAAAGAAGGAAGCCCATCAGACTTTTGAGGCTAGGAATCCGAATCGAAGCCTTGTGCAAATTGATCATCGCTCGCGACTTTGGCTTGGGCTCAACGACGGATCGAATTGTCTTGTCTTGCCGCGGAACAGGCAAGCAATTGGGTATAGGGGAACTGTTCAGATCACTTGGAGTTGCATTCGAGGCCGCACACCGCTCGTGTACTCCTCCGACCATCCTCCGAATCTACTTTATTCCGACATATCACCACTATCTCGAATCCGCTTCCTCCTCTCCGCCAAGATGGCTGCCGCTCTCCTCCCCCGAATCTCCTCCCCGACCATCCTGTCTAGGGTTTCGTTTCGCCAATTCACCCAGAAGCTCTTCCCGTCGCTGTCGATTGCGATCCCCGGCGTCTCTCTGAATCTCCCCACCATCGATGATATCTGGGAATCCGTGCTGCGGGCTGTGCCAAAGAACAAGGTCTCCCACTCGAAAAAGAGATCCAGGCAGCTGGCTGGAAAGGCGCTGAAGGATGTGAACAGCCTTTGCCGGTGTCCCGGCTGTGGTGAGACCAAGCGGACACATCGGTTATGCCAGACTTGTCTTGAGGGTATGACTCTCTTCTGTCTTTGCACGAGAAGCCAAGCGTGCAGTGCTGACTATGAATACAGAAATGAAGCGCATCTGGAGACAGGACTACCCCAATGATAAGTCGATCTAAGTGGAAGAGGATATAGCCTATCGAGGATCTACCAATACTGTAACAAGAGTCTGTATAGTCACCATGGGGATCGTGCATACTATGGGCGTTTCGGCTCGTTTGAGCCTTGTAGGAATATCAAAATAAGAAATAAGAAAGAAGCGTCAAACCTATGCCCATTCTTGTGATATGTAGACGTGCTCTTCCCAGCACTTTGCTTGCTCAAATGTAGTCTACTCACCACGGCACCGATAAAAGTCCACGCATCTTTTGAATAGAGACGCAATCCAATGACCAATCCACACACCTAAAACAACTTGGAGTGTACATATCAGCTGGTTGACCTGTTTGGGGCTTTTTGCCATGTCTCCCAAGCCCTGTGAAGAGGACTCTCATATGCCCCACCAAGCCTTCGCATCCGCAGCTCACCCTCGAGTCTTGATTCATACACAACGTCATCCAACAATCTCGCAAACCACATCGGCAGGCTTGACGCGGGAGACATGGTGAGCCTGAGGCAAATCCAAAAGTATCTATTTCATCCATAACTAATGTTTACAGTCGAAACAATATTTGACCACGCACACCGTGGATAACGGCAAGTCTGCCTCCCCGCCGCGGGGTGAGAGGCTTGAAAGAACTGGTCACTGAGAACTCACAGCCCACCTCACGGACATTTACTCCATCGCAGCGACACCCAAGGCCGTGATATCAGCCAGCGGATCTTCGACGCTGCATATTCACGACACTACTGACCCTTCGATCCCCCTCAAGCAGTCCATCCCTAATGCCCACAAGCTAGGGTGTCACCATGTTTGCACCTCGCGCAGCGGAAATGTTGCTGCCAGCGCTGGCTTTGGGGGCGAGCTGAAGATTTGGCAACTGAACAAGGATACCGGTGAATGGAGCCTCGACGGGGAGGTTACAGGCCCTTCAGCGAAGCCCGGCGAGATCTGGGCGTTGGCGTTGAGTGAGGACGGCGCCTATCTTGCGACGACAACCAATGATGGGCGAGTCAACGTTTGGGATATCACCGGCGAGGAGAAGACCAAGATCCGGGAGTTTGACACTGGAAGCGGTGGTTCGGGCAGCTTTGGCATGTCCGTGGACTTGAGTCGGGATGGCAAGTACACTGCCAGCGGCCACCAGGACGGGTCTGTCTACATCTTCAACAACAACACAGGCAGAATCCTGTATTCACTCTCCGGCAAGTCTTCTGCTCTTCACTCATGGTGGTATATTAACATGGATACCAGGACTTGCGAAACCTGTGCGATCGGTTGCCTTCTCACCAGGTAGCACTCGTCTTGCCGCTGCTGGAGATGCCGGCATCATCGCACTCTACGACCTGGAGCATGGCGAACATGCCGCAAACTTGACAGGCCACACTTCATGGATCATGACCCTTGACTGGAGCGACACTGGCGAGTACCTACTGAGTGGATCCATGGATGGCAAGGCCAAGGTATGGTCAATCGAGCGCAGGGCCTGTGTGGCCACGCACAGCGAAACGAACAAGGCACTATGGTCGGTTAAGTGGCTACCGAAGACAACGAGGAGCGAGATGTTTTGCACAGCGGGCGCCAACAGGAGCCTGTCTTTCTACCGAGAGGCTACTGGTGGCTGATTATAGGGATACCACGAGGACTCGCTGTTTTATTCATTGGCGACGAGTTCATAAAAGACACAATCTTGTGCTAGATATGAGTCCTATTGGACGACAATGAGAGCTTCGTCCAACATCTCCAGGCACGAGGAGGTTCACGTGATCTCGTACCAATCTCGCGTTGCCCCGCCAATATTAAGGCTGTCTCCCCCGTCATAGCCATCCTGGCCGCTCACCATCAAAGGCACCTGGTTATACACAGAATTTATCATCAATTGGCCCATATTTAACATCTGTCTGCGGGTTAGATCATCATCACTCCACCTTGACTTATCTCCTGCGAGAGTAGGACATTACCGACTTACACTATTCTTACGACACATCTGCAGCATCGAGCATCACTCGTCAACCTGCATATAACAGTCCCAGCATGCCCGCAACTCGAAGATCAGCCGGCGGTGTACGCAGCCGCGGCCCTCCTGCCAAGGGCCAGTCAACCCTCACCAGCTTCTCAAGCAGAGTGACAAAGAATGTGGCAAAGAATGCCAAGAAGTCCATCATCTCGCCCTCCATCATAAAGATCGATCCCACTCAGGCCTCGAAACAAACCAAGGCCGAGGAGGTTGTTCCTGAGGAGCCTGAGCCGATAGAAGTGGATGAAGAGGAGGCGGAGGATCAGCAGCAGCCAGAGGTTGCCCCAGAGCCAGAAAAGTCCGAGGCCGAGCTGCGCGCGGAGCAGATGACGGATGCGCAAATCAAGAAGTACTGGAAGACCATCGAAGACCAGTGGACCTCTCCCCGGTTGCATCAACAGGGTGTATCGCTAAGCGAAAGGGTCCTCCGATATTTTGATGTTAGCTCGCAATACGGAGTAAGTCACCTTGGTTCTCTTGACGAGGCCCAACTGACAAACATTAATAGCCCTGTATCGGCACTCCTCGCATGAAGCGATGGAAGCGAGCTGAGCGTCTTGGTCTGAACCCTCCAGTTGAGGTCCTTGCCGTCCTCCTAAAGGAAGAGACCAAAGGCAACAAGGTTCAAAGGGCACATATGGATGAAATTCTCAACTCCACTGCGGTGGGGAGCTGATCTGTTTTCATGTCGTTTACGGTAATGGGGTAATGAATGGGAGCATGGCGTTTAGGGGAATGTGTCATGGATTGCCGATGAGGCCTTGTCTCTTGCCTGAACTATTCTTATTCTATCAAGGTGAAGAAGTCATTGAAGAGACGAATCTATAACCCGAACTCCATTTTTGCGCGTGACACTCCCGTAATCTAGAGGTTGGCGGCCTTGCGGCCTTGTCTAGGGTCTAGTACCATATACTCCTTGTCCGATGATGGGGAATGGGTTCCTCGCCGGCAGCTTCTAATTCCTTCATGCTGTCATAGAGGAAAAAGTCTATCAGGATGGCGTTGACGTGGGCGTCTGGGTGTTGGCGCAGGATCTCTCGTCGAATCAACTCAACACACCAGATACTGCATGCTGTTGTGCGTTAGTGTATGCGCCTTGGCTGTGTGCTGCAGATAACTCACCCCGGATCTGCAATTCCCAGGAGCACCCGCTCTCTATCATCTTCTTGTCCGTGATGGCGGCTGCAATCGCGGGACAGCAGTACAACGCGCCCAGCGTCATGAGGATCTGGGGGATGCGGTAGTCGGCAAACATGGTGATCTTGTCAATGTCGCGGAACTCGCCGTAGGACTCGCCATTGAAGCACGCCCAGAGGTCGGCGACGAGGATCTGAGCCCGCTTCATGAGGCGAATCATCTTGCCGTCCTCGAAGCGGTGCTCGTCGCGGAAGCAGTCAAAGTCCTGGGCTAGAAGGTTGACGAGGCGTGCTGCGGAACCATCGGCAGCGTAGATGAGCTCTGGAATAGAGCCACCATAGTTCTGGAAGGGATGTTAGAGCTCCTAGGTGTTTAGGAGAAGGGGAATAGTTGTACCTGGTCGAGAACTTGACCAGCCTCTCGAAGACAGTCCAAGCGTTCCTGAAGGAGGGGGATCTCCTCTTCTGTACAGGACCTAAAGACGTGCTTGAGAGATTCAAGAGTACACTCGTCCTCATTTTGCCAATAATAGGGGTCCGTTATGGGGATGCCTTTGGAAAACCCGAGTTAGAAACACCAACGAGTTGTCATGACAGAATGCAACTGACCTTCATCGAGTGCCCTTTGGAGCGCCGCAACCAGACTCCAGTACCCAGTCCACCTCTTGCCGCGATACTCAATTGCAAATCTCTCATCCTCAGGCAGCTCAGACCAGAAGGAAAAGTTTAGCAGATCCATGGTAAAGATAAAGTTGACGGTGCTCTCGTCCTTGGCCTTGGGATGGAGTTCATGCTCGGACCAGGTTGCAGTTGAGTAGCTCTTCTGCTGCATCTGCTGGTATATGGTCTCGGCGGCCTTCTTGGAGGCGCGCATATCGACAGCAACATCGATGCAAGAATCGTAGACATACTCGGCGCTCTTGAGGACGCCGGTCTCGGGCTCTTGCTCGATTGTCACCTTGCCTTGAAGGTGTTGGCGCAAGAGCTCGAGGAGCTCAGTGTCAACCTCGTCGTCTGACATGGTGCTAGAAAATAGGCAAAAATTGAAAGCCTATTTTATGGGTTCTCAGTGAATGGGAAGTTCAAGTGAAGGAGTGGAAAAGAAGAGTCAAGGAGTGAATGTGGTGGAATGTGAATTGGTAGTTGACTGAATCATCGGTCTGGGCTTTCTTTGACTGAGATCCCTTTTTTTTCTCCGACGACGGGTAGCCACCCCGCGGTCACAGTCCTAACCTACTCCTGAAAGTCACTGCCCGTGGGCTGCCAAGAAGGCGGAAGGCTGCTCTAACTGAAACGTGGAAACGAGATGAAAAGCAGCTTGCCTTGGACGCATCTAGAAAAGACCAATTGACCTGGAATTTCAGTCACGACGTAGCACACATTTCCCGTCCCCTTCCCATTTACTCGTCCTTGCGCTGCATGTTTGCTGTCCGTCGCCGTCACTTATTTCATGGATCAAACAGTGGAGGTCGTCGGGTTGTCGAGTCAGGCCCTGGAAGTTTGGTGGAGTGCCAGAGGTGACCAATCAAAGCGGGCCAGTCCGCTGTTACCGGCCCCAAGGAGCTTGGCCCCCGGCCACCAACAGTCGACGTAATTGGCCCGGCGCATCCTCTGTACCTCTTGTCTTGCAGCGTCTGGTGGGCTCTTTCATCTCTCAGCTCGTGCTCTCACCACTAACATCCAACCTCCAACCTCGAGCGATCGCGAACCTCGACGAAAAGCACACGAACTCCATCGTCCTACACCGTATGCGCAGCCCCCAGAACGTGTTCCTGCTCTCCCTCAACCCGGCCTTTGTGTCTGCTGAGCGGTGACGATGACGATGGATGCGACGAGTGCGCCCCAAGTTTCGGCTGCGGCTCCTGCGACGCAACAACAGCAACAACCTCCACAAACACAACCCCAACAACAGCCCGCTGCCGCTGCCGCTTCCACGACCACCAACGTTCCCCAAAGGCGACCGCCCGTCATGTCGCGCGACAGATACAATCACCAGTCGCTTGGCGCGTCTCTGAATACCTCTGTGAAACAGGCATGTCCACCCCAGCCGATCCCGAGTTCCTGTTTCTGCGCCTTGAGCCAGTTGGGCTCTCATCGACTTTGAGCGTGCTGCCACCTTCCGAATGCCACGGCTCGAAGCATTTTTTATGCCAGCACGCGATATGCGATTCGTATCTAATTCATCTCTATTCTTTATTCACTAACAATGTTTGCGCAGGCTCGCGTGCTCATGGTGGGAGCTGGTGGCATCGGCTGCGAGCTGCTCAAGAACCTTGTGCTTACCGGCTTCGGCGAAATTCACATCGTCGACCTCGACACCATCGACCTCTCCAACCTGAACCGGCAATTTCTCTTTCGCCACGAGCACATCAAGAAGTCCAAGGCCTTGGTGCGTCCTCCTGCCCGCGACACACGCCATGATACCGGGTCCACTAACCGAAATGCAGGTCGCCAAAGAGGCTGCGCAACGATTCAACCCCAACGTCAAGATTGTCGCTCACCATGGCAACATCAAGGATGACGAGTTTACTGTCGCATGGTTCCGTCAATTTCGCATTGCCTTCAATGCTCTAGACAATCTCGAAGCTCGGAGACATGTGAACAAGATGTGTCTGGCAGCTGATGTCCCTCTCATTGAGAGTGGCACCACCGGCTTTAACGGCCAGGTTCAAGTCATCAAGAAGGGCGTTACCGCGTGCTACGACTGTACACCCAAGGAAACACCCAAGTCATTCCCTGTGTGCACTATCCGGAGCACTCCCAGTCAACCGATTCACTGCATCGTTTGGGGGAAGAGCTATCTTCTCAAGTATGTATGGCGAGGCCAGATAGGAGCGTTGGCTAACGAGATGATAGTGAGATATTCGGTACCAGCGAAGACCAAGCAGCTTTTGATCACTCATCAGATGCTGATAATGGTAGGTTTAGTAATTTCGAGACTAGTGCAGGTGTTGACCAGGAATAGCAAAGGAGATCGAGGAGTTGAAGAAGGAGTCGGAGGCTCTGAAGAAGATCCGAGATGCTGTGGGCACCCCTGAGTTTTCCCAGATGTTGTTCGACAAAGTTTTCAACTCGGATATCGAACGACTACGCTCTGTCGAGGGTATGTGGAGCTCACGACGAGCCCCCGAGGCTCTCAAGTATAAGGCTGTCATGGCCCAAGCTAGTGACGCCATCGCCAACAAGGACATCATCCTTAACGATGACCAACGGATTTGGTCTCTCGAGGAAAGTCTTGTGGTTTTCAACGATAGCCTGGAGCGACTAAGCAAGCGTATTCTGGAGCTCAAGAAGAACAAATCCCCTCAAGATCCCGACCCCATCATCACATTCGACAAGGATGATCTTGACACTCTCGACTTTGTCGCCGCAAGCGCCAATATTCGATCAACAATTTTCGGAATCGATAGGAAATCTCGGTTCGACACTAAGCAGATGGCTGGCAACATCATCCCTGCGATTGCGACAACAAATGCCATTGTCGCTGGACTTTGCGTTCTCCAATCCTTCAAGGTCCTGAAGGGCGAATATGCGCAGTCCAAGGAGGTCTTCCTGACACCATTTGCACCAGCTCGTCTGCTGGCCCCTGACAGGTCCCGAGAGCCGAACCCTGAGTGTCCAGTGTGTGGCGTGCACTTTACCAGCGTTGTTGTGGACCTGTCTCGGGTGACGCTCAAGGACCTAGTTGATGACATTGTCAAGGTCAAGCTGGGCTATGAGGGCAAGGAGTTTGTTGTCAACAACGACGTGGGGACTTTGGTGGAGTGCTTCGAGGATGGCGACGACGAGAATCTTCCAAAGAAGCTGAGCGACCTTGGTATGGCGGTCAAATTCCTGTTCACTATGGACAAAACTAACAGCAAGGCAGGTGTCAAAAAGGATAGCTTTTTGACTGTGATTGACCAGGACGATGACGACACGTTTGTGAATGTGGTGATCAACGTTCAAGAAGGGTATGCCAGCTCCCACATCAAGTTCCGCATGAGGCTCACATTTTGCAGGACCTTTGAGGCGGACAAGAAGCCCATTGAGGCCACGTTTACGGAGAAACCCCAAATCCCGCGAAAACCCAAGAAGGCCCAGCCCGCTGAGGCGAATGGGAACGGCGAGCTTAATGGAAAAGCTGTGTCAGTTGAACCCAAGGGTGTCAAGCGTCCGCTTGCTGAGGACAGTGGCCAGCCCCTGAAAAAGGTCAAGCTCGTCGCATCAGGGCCCGAGGTGGTGGACGTGGAAGAAACCAGCGGCGCGATCGTCATCGACGACTGATGGACCCATGATCCGAGTCGGCGATATGAGTATTTCTGGATACCGCCTTGTCACACGGCACTTAAACCACCATCGAGGTTTAAGACGCAGTTGTTTGCAAAGGCGTTGGAGGCTAGGAAAACGGCAGCTTCGGCCACCTCCTCAGGAGCGCCCACACGACCCAAGGGGGTGTCCTTGAGGAAGGCGGCCTGTAATTCTGGCTTGAGGTCTAAACGACGTGTTGTACATTAGCACTGACCTCTCTGCGATTGGCGATTTGGCGCCTGGAGGATTGGGTATGGCGGGGCGGAAAGGAAAAAGACTTACGATCCCACATGGGACTGGCTACCCAACCGGGAAGCAGAGCGTTCACGCGGATGGAGCGAGGACCAAGCTCACGGCAAAGGGCACGGGTGAAGCCTACGAGGACGCGAAGTGAGCGTTTTATTTTGGAATGTACAATAATGGGGTATGGTGTGAGATAAATCAAGGGATGTGAAGCACTTACCGACGACGCCGGCCTTTGAGGCAGCGTATGCTGTGGCACCAGATCCGCCTTTTGTGGCCATGAGACTTGAGACGTTGACGATGCATCCTACGAGTGTGTGTTTAGAAGAGCATGGTTGAGGTTGGAGGGTGATATACCGTGAGGACGGATTTTGGCATGTTTGCAGATGAGCATTGTGGCCATGAGGTTCGTATCAATGATATCGCCAAGCTCCTCGTCCGAGGTCCTCTTTAGAAACGAGGTTTGGCTGATGCCAGCACAGTTGACGAGAATATCTACGGGTCCTACAGCATCATCTTGGGTCTATGCGAGTAAGAAGAGACCACATGTTAGTGGTTCAGTTGGCAAGTGGGCATCTCGGCTCATGGCGACTTACATGATCACGACCGCTGAACACACCCTTGATGGTATCCCGCTTAGCTACATCAAGGCGAATAAAGCGGTGCCTTGGAGGGCTGTTGCTGGCCTCGCCGCCAGCACCCGGGGCGTACGGTGTAAGCAGCGGCTCAAGCCGGGGCTGGGCGTCGAGGACGGAGCGGCCGAGCAAGGAGAGGACGGCGCCGCGGGAAGCAAAAGCAGCGGCGATGCGGGAGCCAATGAGGCCGGTGGCCCCGACGACGGCGCAGTGTTTTCCGGCCAGGGGAAGAGCCATTGGGGGCGAAGAGTAGCTTGTGATGGGGCGCGTGATGGACGCGTGATTGGGAAGGGTAAGTATCGGTGACGATAGGTTGGTTGGTGATGGATGAGTTTGGGTGGAGGTTTGCTGCAGTAGCTGGGCGGAGTGACGATTTTGCGCCACGCCCAACTAGACACACTTGTCGTTTACTACAGCTACAGTAGATTCAACACATGGCGAATCTTCAAGTTGTTTACTTTTTAGCAATGCAATATCACTGCAGCAATAGCTCCAAAGCTGCCGTCGGTGTTCATGAGCCAGGCCCATATATGCCTCAATGCCCCCAATAGGCCTGGTGGAATGTCATTGTGGCATGGTCTCGGAGCTCCATCGCCAAGCTGTCGGTTCCTGGACGAACACATGTCATGAAGGGCATCCTCAGCGGCCCAGCAGCGTAATTGCGCCTATGGGTTTTCACTTGACGGGTACCTTTAGCAGTGCCTCTGTGCGTAGGAGCTTGCAAGGGCTTAATTGGTCTTGCTCACCCACGACCTGACACCCCATAACGGACAAGGGTTTTGTGGTCAAAGTCCGTTCCCTGCCTGTCTCGGCTGTCGATTGCTGAATGGGGGAAGCTGGACAAGGTGTCGTTTTGGGTTTTTGTGGGAGCGGGCGAGTCAAAGGTTGACGACGATGTCAACGGCTTTTACGGAGTGCCCTAACGAGAGAAGAACTGCGGCTCCCATCGTGAGGTGCGTTCTAGCTAATTACCCAGGTACGAATATTATCCACCCGACAATGGCTGAGCCGTCACTGGACGGTTGAACTGTGCCCGACCTCCATCCTTGATGGACCTTAATTACAGACGTCTACTCCATACGTCGACCTAGGCTACTTCACCTCGATCCTTCGTCACTTAAAAAAAACTCCACTCTATACTCCCTCCGGTCGTGCTTCCACCAAGGATCCTACTATCAACTGGGCTTCCACGGTAGGGCGCTTGTCCATTAAGGCCTTGTTTCCCCCACGTGCTCCAGCGTCCCCTAAACCCTTCCAGCTCTGGCCTGTCCTTCAATGTTTCCTCCTCCTCGAGCTCGTCCCGCGGCCCTCTTCAACCCCCCCTCGCCATTGACGTCTCCCCTCCCTCCCGCTTACTCGCCTCGCCTCGACAACTGAACCATGAGCGACCCGCGACGCGATGCCCCGCCGCTGGGCGCTACGGCCACCGCAACAACAACCACCACCACCACGACGAGCCCTCCTGCGACGCCCACCACCAAAGACGACGACGTTCCCGACGCGGGATTGAGGAGCCTAGATCACTGTTCGTCTGGTCAGAGACCCGATGTGTCCTCTACTGACCCGCCCCAGACAAGCGAGCCCTCCCAAAATGGCGGTACACTCTGCGCCAGCAGGCCCTCCCCCTGATCCGCTGGGAGACGCCCTACCTCGCCTGGATGCAGGAGAAGATGCGAACTCCGGCTCTCGATAGCTACTTTGCCATCACCGCGAACCTTGGAACGCATACCTTCTTCATGATCGGATTGCCCATCTGCTTCTGGTGCGGATATGCTGCCTTTGGCAAGGGGTAGGTCATCCATCACCTCATCTCATCTCGAGTTTCCCCCTCTGCGCTGCGCCGCACCTCGATGCGACCCTAGTTGGTGCTGCTGTGCTGTAGGCTTTGGTGTAATTGCGCCTGCGATTAGACTCTGGCCTGCCGCCCGCGATCGACGTTGTAGAGCCCGCCGTTTAACGAGCCATGTGTGGCTGATAGACTTGTAACAGACTCGTCCACATCCTCGCCCTCGGTGTCTTCTGGACGGGCTTCATCAAGGACTTTTACTCGCTCCCACGCCCTCTCTCGCCGCCCCTGCATCGCATTACCATGTCTGGTTCTGCAGCTCTCGAATACGGTTTCCCCTCGACTCACAGCGCCAATGCCGTCTCGGTCGCCGTCTACGCCCTCTTGATATTGCACAGCCCCGAAAACAACCTCCCTGCTACCACGAAATTTGCTCTCGAATTCCTCGCCTACTTTTATGCCGTGTCGATTGTGTTTGGGCGCCTGTACTGTGGCATGCATGGCTTTCTCGACGTCATAGTCGGCTCCATCATGGGCGCCGCCATATCTCTGCTTGAATTCTATTACGGCCCCCCGCTGGACGAGTATATGCACTCGAGCTCCTGGGCTGCGCCCCTGGTGGCTGGCATCATTATCCTGATCCTCGTGCGCATTCACCCTGAACCCGCGGACGATTGCCCGTGTTTTGACGACAGCGTCGCCTTTGCGGGTGTCGTTATTGGCCTGGAGTTTGGTACATGGACGTATGGCAAGATTGCCGTTGACCCCTGGGAGACTCATGCGCATGGCGGAGGCACGGTGGATATTACGCATCTGGGCTGGGAGATGAATGTGGCGAGAATTGTTGTTGGCGTTCTTATCATTTTTGCATGGCGGGAGACGATGAAGCCTCTGCTGCTCAAGCTTCTGCCCCATGCGTTCCGAATCTTTGAGCAGGTTGGCATGAACATGCCTCGACGATTCTTCACCCCTGCCAGCAAGTACAAGACTGTCCCTCCCGGCTCTCGCCTGGACACTCTTTTCCCGTCACCATCAGACTTCCCGCGCATGGTCGAGAGTATCCGAAATCCTACGACTCGAGGCCGTTCGGTTTCCATCGGACCGCAGAGTGCTGCCGATGCGTACGAGACGTTGGCGTATAGGGAGCGCAAGCGACGTGAGAGCGTCAGCAGCCAGCATAGCCTGAAGAGTAGGTCGAGTACCCTCGAGCTTCAGGGTGTTCACGAAGACCGCTCGGGCAAGGGCGCCTTGGCGTCGGGCTCTCAGCCGCCTCGCATCACTGAGTACGAGAAGCTGATGGGCAATGGCGAGGTCGTCGCATCACCGATGACTGAGGATCCTGATCCGATCGAGATTCTCGTGACGGGTTCGGATGATGGGTTGGGAGAGAAGGAGGTGTTTTCGCAACTGGTCAAGCCGCGTGTGCGATACGACGTCGAGGTTGTGACAAAGCTCGTCGTCTATACAGGTAAGCCGTTTCCGAGATGTTGGCTGTTGCAAGTACTAATCCTTTTCTAGGTATTGCCTGGTTTGCGGTGGCTATAATCCCCATAATGTTTGAGCTCGTTGGCTTGGGCACAAATCAACGGAGCATGAAATGAGTGATGAGACGAGACGAGATTGGACACTGCGGTTGGCTATTATGGCGGTGTCTAGGATATAATCTATCTAGATATTCTTCTTCTTCTTCTAATAACATATATAGGGCAGGCGATGAATGACTGGCGCTGGAACGGTCAATTGGGTATTTAGGTCAAAGGAGCACTTTCGGGGGGTGGTGTAGTTGTAGAGTTGCTATTGGATGACTGGATTGCCAACTTGATGCATGCACGTCTTGGTTATGAATAGGCCAATTGAATTGCGAATGAATGATTACCTGTTACTGAATACTGAAGCTGAGTTGACTTGAGAGAATGAATTCATGATGAAGAGAAGATGAATGGATGATATCAAGTTGGAGGTCTGGTTCATGCAGCAAGAAATGGTGGTTGGTGATTGGCTGAGTTGCTTTACAGGGGGTTTAATAGACCGACACGCCCAGACGCGTTCCCACACAGCACAGATCGCGTCCGCAGCCACTCTCCATGACCTCAGTGTACTCAACTCAAACACCAAAAAATCACCCCCAGCAACGGATTCGAGCGACGACGGTCAATTCACAGCATCAACATGTCGGACTTTGAGGATGAGATGGACGTTGATGTCCCTGCCCCTTCCAAGGACATTGTCTTTTCAGCCGACACAACAAAGGGCAAGCGGAGTGCTGCCAATCTGCCTGTAGAGGCTGAGGATAGCTTGCCTTGGTGAGTCTACTAGACGGATGGCTGGCCACCTCTGAGGAGCTCCAACTGACGGCGCTCAAGGGTTGAAAAGTACCGCCCAAACACCCTCGAAGATGTCTCGGGCCATCACGACATCCTGGCCACAATCAACAAGTTTGTCGACACCAACCGCCTCCCTCACCTCCTCCTCTACGGCCCTCCAGGCACCGGCAAGACGTCCACCATCCTCGCCCTCGCGCGCCGCATCTATGGCACCGCCAACATGCGCCAGATGGTGCTCGAGCTCAACGCCTCGGACGACCGTGGTATCGATGTAGTGCGTGAACAGATAAAGACCTTTGCAAGCACCAAGCAGATCTTCTCGCTCGGGGGAGCGTCAGCTCGCGCGGGCGCTGGGTTCAAGCTCATCGTGCTGGACGAGGCCGACGCCATGACGAGTACGGCCCAGATGGCCCTGAGACGCATCATGGAGAAGTATACTGTCAACACGCGGTTCTGCATCATCGCCAACTACGCCCACAAGCTGAGCCCCGCGCTGCTGAGTCGTTGCACGCGCTTCCGCTTCAGCCCGCTCAAGGAGGCCGACATCCGGGTGCTGGTGGACAAGGTGGTAGAGGAAGAGCACGTCAAGATTGGCGGCGAGGCAGTGGATGCGCTGGTGAGGCTGAGCAAGGGCGACATGCGACGGGCATTGAACGTGCTACAAGCTTGCCATGCGTCAAGTGAGTGCAGTTTCACGATGTGATGTTTCTTTTGCAGCTGCTAACAAGAGGACAGGTACGCCGTTGCGACCAAAGGATGCCCCAAAGATCCCCGATAGCGAGATTAAGCGCGACAACATCACAACAGAAACAATCTACAACTGCATCGCAGCGCCACCTCCAGACGCCATCAAGGAGATCCTGTCGACGCTGCTCAACACATCAGACGTGACGAGCTGTCTGACCACCATCAACTCTCTCAAGGTGTCGCTGGGTCTGGCGCTGGCTGACATCATCACCGCGCTGTCCGAAGAGCTGACAAAGCTTGAGGTAAGCCCAGAGGTGATGATTACCTGGCTGGATGGCCTGGCCGACATCGAGCATAGAGTGGCCGGTGGAAGTAGCGAGTCCATCCAGACGGGTGCTGTTGTTGGTGTTGTCCGCAGTGGAGTCGAGTTGATGAGCCGATGAGCGGCCTTGATGAGAACGGCGCAAGAAGAAGAAGAAGCGGCGGCCGATCCTAGATATCAGGACAAAGACGGGTATGAAACTGAGTCTTGTTGGAGAAATTAGAGGGGACATGAGGGCGCAAGATATCCATCCATTCCGAGGGTGGAGTTGCTATTAAGACTGTAGAGGGATGCAGATAGATACCAACATCTGGACTGAGGCGTCATCCAAGATGATGAGACAAAATAAAAAAGAAACAATCATGATGGCATTCGAGATGAATCAACTCATGTCTAATCCATGTTTATTAGATACATATCCAGTTAGACGCCATGACGGCTTCTAGTTCTCTTCCATTGCATCAGCCACATATGCCGTGGCGCAAGCTAATGTTAGTGATGTCGCGTTTCATCTGCACCCTCCTCGTATTCCATCGGAAGGAACCTGGTCCCGTAGTTCAATCTCGACTTCAATTTCAGCCATTCCATCATCTTCTCTTCCTTTACATTCTTTTCTGTTCCGCCTGAGCATGGCGTCTCGGCGCAAACGGAAGACGACGCCGATATAGTAAAGACAGCCAGACTACCTATACATATACTATCATCTCCCCTCCCCCCAATGGCTTCCGTCTCATCCATAGAGACTGGCGCAATGACGGTCGAACCGCTGTCGGAGCAGAACGTCGCCCGAATCCCTCACATACTCCCTCACGAGCGCGTGTTCCCCATCCAGATCGGGAGCGAGCTGTTTAAGCTGTCGGGTGCTTCCCTGTCCTCTGACGGTAAGACAAAAGAAACTCGAGTTCTTTTGTGCCACCAGCGCGCGCATACCCGCTAACATTACTTCCCTCTTTGTAGCACCGTCGTACTTTTCCCAGTACTTCCTGTGCCAGCTCAAGGCGGCAGAGGAGAGGGGAGACGAGACGGGCGCCGCGATCCGGACCCTCTACATCGACCGCGATCCCGTCATCTTCCGCGACATCTCGCTGCACCTGCAGGGTTACCACGTCTCGCCCCGCGACGGCGAGCACTTTGTGCGACTCTTTTCGGATGCGCAGTTCTACAGCCGTCAGTTGTGCTTGGTCCCCCGATGTGCATACCCTGGCTGACATCTCCCTGCAAGTGCCCAAACTCATCTCGCAGCTCTACGAGGAGAGCATCTTTATCGGCATCGGCCATCGAGAGTTTCAGATCCCCCGCGAGATCTTCAACGACCCCGGGAACTCTCCCAACTTCTTCTCCCTCGGCTTCGCCGCCTTCTTCTCGCGCCCCGACGACCTGTTCCCCGGCCTCGACCGCGAGGGCCTCATCCGCCCGCCCTCGATCCTCCCGCCCTCGGTCCCCAAGCGCAGCGCAAAGACGTTTACCGAGCTGCTGCACCTCCTGCGCGGGTACCCGATTCACATCCGCGACGAGACGCACCGCCAGGAGCTGCTTCGCGACGCCCGATACTTTCACTTCAAGGGTCTCGAGCAGCGCCTCATCCCCCACTCCATCAGCTACAACCAGGCGAGGCGGCGCGACGAGATTGTCCTGCGTCTCGAAAATGTCCAAAAGAGCGGCATAAGTGTCTTTCTCGAGGGGCCCGACCCCGTGTCTGGGTGGGTGCAGTACGCTCGGCCGTACGTCGACGAGAAGCCGGCCGAGCTGGTGCTCGAGATTGGCGGCGAGATGACAAAGATTCACTTCACCGGGGGCGTCCCCAGGGCCGAGTTTTTCAAGGACACAAAGGCCCGTGTTGCCAAGCTGTTTGAGGTCATATCTACCAAGCTCAACCTGCCTCCGACGACGCAGCCCCTCGGCCTCCTCATGGCCACAGGCGGGGCTGGTTCTCAGCCCGCGACCCCCGGAAACACACCTCTGAGTGAGGATCTCGTCCGAGTGATACTCGACTCGGACTCTGCCATCATCCTGGATGGCAAGGAGCACGTTGAGGAGCCTGCCGCAGCCTCCACCGTGGACTCGCCCGCGAGCGGCACCCTGTTCAACCCGCGGAAACGAAGGCGAGCCGACGGCAACATTGGAGAGGAGGAGTGGGTGGTAAAGACGGGTCAATGGAGGCTCAAGATCCAGCCCTCCAAGAGTGGCAAGAGTGGTGTCGAGTGCGTCCTAATTGCAGCCAAGCTCGACGCCGTGAGCTCGCAGCTGGCGCGCAACATGGCAAGGGGATTCCTGGGAAGCTAAGCAGGGAAGGAGAGCAAGAAAGAGAAGAGAGACAGAGAAGGATGGTACATACACGGGCATGATATTTATGAGAGCCAAGAGGCGAATGTAGAATCTGGAGTTTGGAGGTTATCTATCTTGGATACCAATACAATTACGCATCAAGACTGACAACAGCAAACAAGCACCAATTTCTCACAAGCACTCAGAGACAACGAGTTTCAACTTATACGTATCATGTCATTGCAGATACAGGGGGAAAAAAGAAACTATCAACGAGGCCCAGCCACCACCGCACATTAATCGTGGCCCAAGAGACGGGCTCGAGCGTTTCATACATGGCAATCAATAATCAGTTCAGTCAATCAATCAATCAATCAATCCAGAAGGCGTCAATCGAGCCAAGCCAAACCGCTATCGCTCAATGATGCACCCAGTGTCCCATGCCCAAGCGGCCTTCCAAACCATGATTCCAATGGGGAAAAAAAAACAAAAGACAATAAACGCCCCTTCGCCAAACCTGCAAGGAGAAAGGATGATGATCGAAAAAGGGGGGAGTTGCAGAGAAGACTCGGCAAGTGGGAGGGGAAAAAAGGGAAACTTTTGTATGTGCGTGCTTGAAAGGAGAAAGGGGGTGAAAGGGGGCCGTGATCAAGTGCTCGTCAAATCATGTCCATCCATACGCTCCCATCATGGCTCATCGTCCCTTGCCGGCGACCTTCCCTGTCGGGGCGCTCATGTCCCTACGGTCAACACCCTCAACCATCCGTCGACGAGGCGTCATGGTGCCTTGGGCCATGGAGCGAGCACGCCCACGACGCTCGCGGATCTTGGCGAGAGCCTGCTCGCGTGTCATTGTCGGTGTGAGAGCCGGGTTGGACAAGTCAAAGGTCGTGCCGGTGCTGCTGTGGGAAGGCGTGCGAAGGCGTTCCGAGAAGGATGAGTCGTGATGGGCGTTGGAGTCGTGGACAGGCACTGTCGTTGTTGTTGTGACGGTGTAGAAGGTAGCTGAGGTGTGAGGTCGAGTCTCAGGGGAGACAAGGGTGTCCTCAACCGTGTCGGGCATGGTTGGCACAGAGGGAAGAGGGGCCGTATTGGCCTCATTGTGAGGGGCGTTGAGAAGGGAGAGGAGAGAGGTGCGCTCTTGGGCGAGCATGGCAAAGGCTGGAGGATCGACCGAGGGAGTTCGGGCATATCTCCGGTAGTTGCGCTCCTCTTCCTCCTCCTCAGGAGTAGGAGGACCCAGTTCGGTGACATCTTCGACGATCGTTTCGGCTCCAACCTCAGCCTCGGACTGTGTCTCTTGTCGAGCAGCCTCAGCTTCAGCCTCCATCCTGCGCTGTACCTCAAAGGCCTCGGCCTCCTGCTCAGACACTGTTCGGAAGATGCCCTCCTTGGGACAGAAGATGGTGCTACGGCGAGGCTCCTTCTTGGACTTGGGATTCGAAAGCTCAGGAGTTAGCTCTGACTGCTGCTGATGCTGCTCCCCCTCTTCCTCTGGCTGGACCTCACCCTTAGCCTCAACCTGGACCTCGACCTCGACCTCAGGCTCCTGAATGCGAGGGGGAGTTTGGGCACGCTGGACAGCCTCTGGCACGTCGTTGTCAAGCTTGGGAAGCTTGTCGTTGGGTCCCTCGAGACCGAAGGAGCTTCGGCGCTTTTGACGAGGCGCCTCGGTGGTGGTACGGCGGTCGGACTTGGCGCAGGCGCAGCAGCGGAGGTGGCATTCGGCCTGGAGGAACTCGATCATCTCGTGGGCACGCTCGGCTCGTTGTCGCTCCCATTGCAGCTGGATGGTCAGATCCTCAATCTCGGCTTCACTGGCCGCCGAGGAGACGATGTCCATGGTGGACAGTGACACGCGTGGGCCCCTAGACTCGCGGATCTTCTTTGGTGAAGCAAACTCATCATCGGCGCTGCTGGATGGTGGCAGAGGGATACGACCCTCAGCGGCGATACGGGCCACCTCCTCGTTCTTAGCGGCCGTCTTGTAAGCGTCTCGCTCCTGTTCCACCACCTTGATGCGCTCAAGGGCTTGGTCGAGCTGTTCTTGGACGCCGACGATCTGATAGCGTGCTTCGAACGCCTCCTGCTCCCGCACCTTGCTTCTCTCCTTCTCACGCTTGAGGTTCTCGTCCGTCATCTTTGCTGAGGTGCGTGATGACTTGAGCTCCTCCTGCAGCTTGACGATTGATGATTGGGTCTTGAATGTCTCTTTCCTCGCGCGTCGGATCTCCTTCTCCCATAGGGCTTGTGTATGTGCGTGTGTCTCCTTGACGCGGCCATAGTTTTCCTGGCGAGCTTGTTAGTACACGACATGGCTGGAAGGGAGTGTGCATACCATGAGGGTCTCGAGACGCTCTCCGACCTTCTTCTCACGTTCCTTGCCCTCCTCAACAGATTTCCTTAGAGTCTTGTTCTCTTCTCTATATCTCCTCAGCTCAGACTCGGCCTCTTCACGGCCGAGCATGGCCCGCTTGAGGGCGGCGTCGGCAGTCTTGCGCTCCAGCTGCTTGGACTGCATGGAGACGCTGAGGTTGTTGAACTGGCTGATCTTGTCGTGCACGGTGCTATCGCGCGACCCGCCTCGCAGGTGTGAGAAGATGGACTCTCGCTCCCTCTGCTGGTTCACACGCTCAGCGGTGGCGGCCTGGAGGGGACCGCCCGGAGAACCCATCGGGCTCAGGTTTGGATGCTCCATTGCGAAGTGCGGTGTTCGGTCGGGCTGTGTCTCGAGGAGAGGGAAGGAGTATATTCTGTGGTTGCAGTCGAATGCAGGCGTTGCAACTTAGTTTGTTAGGTAGTTTTGTGATGGATGAGCGTCTTTTGGTTTTGGTGTGTGGTTGCATCATGAGTGTTTACGTTTACATGCCCGCTGCTGGGGCACGACTAATGAGGCCATGACTGGTTGCCGTGGTGATGGCTAGCGCAGCGGGGAGACGGGAGGGGACTTTTTTTTGAGAGAGGCGTGGGCACCCGCCCTTGGGTAGGTAGTTTCCAGGGCTCCAATCAGGGCCTTACAGCGCTGCTGACCCCGCGACTCAGGGGTGTGTGCAGATTGACAGGCCCTGAACGGGCCCTGGACTCCACTGGCAGAATCACGATAGAGCTTCTGGTGAGATTCCCGTCCATCTGATGATGGAATCCATGCAAATGGACAAGTAAAAGCTCCGACGCCGAGTACGAGGCCGAAGCACGACAGAACAGCACCATCAGACACGCCACCTTGATATTCGAATCACCCCTTTTTATCACTTGGACAGTTTGAATAAAGTTGTCCTCGATCCCTCCTCTCTTTCCTAGTCGCAACTTTTCTTCTTTCTACACCACCACATTCGTTGCAACTTGTCAAGATGGAAGAAGAGTCGACTTTGCGCAACCGCAAGCCTCGCCACGAGGAGTCGAAGCCAGAGCCCGAGCAAGACCAGGAGGAGACGTCCGAGTCTGAGGCTGAGGAGAGCAAGGTCAGATCTTCCAAAGACATTGACGAGGAAGACCCTTGGGATGGCTACACTCCCTACCTCGACGTCCTCCGCGTCATAACCTTCTTGCTGCTCGCATCATGCGGCCTCAGCTACGTCATCAGCGGCGGCAAGAGCTGGTTCTGGGGCATGAAGGACAAGCCCGACTACCTGACTGTCAAGTACTACAAGGAGCTCATCAATGGACCAGTTGAGTTGCCTCCTCTCCAAGTTGCCATTCCTCCCTCTACTAACAACTCCTTCCACAGCCTCCGCCCAACTACCTGACGCTCGACCAACTCAAGCTCTACGACGGAACCGACCCCGATAGACCCCTCCTCCTCGCCATCAACGGCACCATCTACGATGTCTCCAACGGCCGCCGCATGTACGGCCCCGGCGGCTCATACCACTACTTTGCCGCCACCGACGCCGCCCGCGGCTTCGTCACGGGCTGCTTCAAGGAGGACCGCACCGCCGACCTGCGTGGCATGGAAGAGGCCTTCCTCCCCCTCGACGACCCCGAGACGGACGCCCACTGGACTCCCGAGGAGCTCGCCGCCCTCAAGGAAAAGGAGCTGGCCGAGGCCAAGGAGCACGCCCACAAGGCTCTGCTGCACTGGGTCAACTTCTTTGCCAACAGCAAGAAGTACTCCAAGTACGGCTACCTCAGCAGGGAGGACGACTGGCTCGAGAAGGAGGAGCCCAAGGTGCTGTGTGACCAGGTCCAGGCCTCCAGGAAGAAGAGAAAGATTCCTGGCAAGGAGGAGGATTAACTGCATGTGTGATTTAGAGCTGTTGCGTGTCTTTTACTTTGGATTCGCCCCCCTTAGTTGATATTTCTTTATACATGATGATCCAAGTGAATATGAACACATCGCGACATCAAGACGGGAGGGGAGCATGCTTTTAAAAGCTCGGTTTCAAGAGTATCTAAATAATACATTGATTGTCCCTTTAATTCTCGAGTAAAACAGTCCCAACACCATGGATTGTCTGGCCTATCCCGCGGCCGACAAAAACCATCCAGCCATTGGTATCAAGCCGCCTAATTAATGGTTTCCCTTTCATTTCTTTCCGTCACCAAGTCTATGCGTACAAGAACTCTCCTCTCAACCCCTTGTTTGACTGTGTCGCTTACAGCAGCAACAAAGCGGCACCAACAGCCAGCACCAGTGAGCTTGGTGCGAGCAGCTTGGGAGCAGATGCTGTGACCACGGACTCGGTTGAGGCAGGGCTGCCGGCAGTGGGAGTACCAGTAGGAGCCGGAGTCTGGATGCCAGTTGGCACAGGCGAGTCGTTGCCAGAGCCAGAGCCAGAGCCGCTTCCGCTGCCTCCGTTGCTGCCGTCTCCGCTACCAGAGTTACCATCGCCGGAGCCACTTCCACCGTTGTTGCTACCGCCGCCGTTGTTGCTACCACCTCCGTTGCCGCTATCGCCGCCAGAGCCAGAGCCAGAGTCGCTGCCGCTGCCACTGTCGCTACCACCACCGCTGCCACCGTTGCTGCCTCCATTGTTGCCGCCGCCAGAGGAAGCTCCATTCACAGGAACAACATCGGCTCCAGTGGCGGACTGGCAGCCGGTGCGGTAGCCGTCAAGAGATCGGGAAGAATTGGCAGCGGTGCTAGTCAAGGTTAGCAAATAATTCACATCAATTGACCCGCGTTGAACTCACTTCTCGTTGATGACCATGGACATTCCGCCCTGGCAGTGCTTGGCCTTGCTGCAGTACAACCACAGGGGCTTATTGTCCTTGATGGTGATGGTGTAGGTGGGGATCATGCCCATAGCCATGCTAGCCTCGACAGGCATGTAACCCGAGTAGACACCCTCGATGCTCGAGTTGACGTTGCCAATAGGAATACAAGGGTCGTCAAAGGTGGACTGTGTGACGGTGTGGTTTCCTGCCCAGAACTGGAACTGCACCATGGTGCCGGGCTCTGCTGTGATCTTCTCGGGCCAGAACTTGAGGCCAGTTGCATTTGTAGCCGAGTTCCTGCCTACGGAGACGACCTGAACGTCGACAGCTTCAGGGGGTGTTAGCTGAGTATAGCTGAGCGGGTATAGGGAGGGATACATACCTTGAGCAACGCCAACCAGGGCTGCAAGAGTGAGTTGAAGAAAATGCATGATGTATGAATGAAGGTATTTGACGAGGGAAGAAAGAAAAGGGGATGTATAGAGTATCAGGATGTACTGTAGCACCGAGGGATGGGAAAAGGCGACTCGCGCTCACAAGGACTAGCCTCGTCTGAAGTGAATATTAAGAGGAGAGTGAGAAAAGAAAGAGAGACAAAAGAGAAAGCCCAGAGAGAGAAGGCTTCAGGTATTGAATTTGTGCGGGATGAAGATGGAAAGGAAACGGGACGAAGAGGGCAAGAAACACCATCTATTTAAAGGCGAGTCCATCATGATCCCCCAGAATAGCTCGCCCTCCGGCCGCGACCCTAGCGGCTGGTTTCAAGGCACATCTGAAGCACGCTGCCGGTGACGGCGCAGATGGATCTTGGAGGTTCCGTCTCGGCTGGTCGCCCTGGGGTCGCAAGCGCCGCTGGGCAGGAGGCGGTGGTGGTTTGAGACGGAGGAGAGAGGGAGTGGTTTGAAACGTTGGGTGGCAGGTTTGTCTGGATGAACAATGCCAAGTCTGAGGAGCATCTCGGCTGTCTCAAGTCAACTCGATCGAGATGACATCTTCTTCAGGTGTATTCAACTTGGACATGGGATGATTGAAAGAGAGTTTTTTCCATTACTTGCTTTCCCAACCTTTCATCATTCAACACTGGCTGACAGATGATTGACGTTGATTCTGCCTGCAGCGAGGCCCTCATCCTGACTCGGTCCCATCACAACGGCCACATGGTGGCGTCCAGTAGACGAAACGACCAATACCGCGCCAAAGAAACCCCCCCAAAGATAGAAAAACCCTCGTGGTGCAGTCCGGATCGCTCCAGAGCCGAACAGAAACTAGGAGATGCGTGCTTCCCCCGGATGTGCCTCACCCGTGAGCTCCCTGAGACAGCGACAGTTTCGCGACCTCTCTCATTGGCAGCTTAACATGGGCTGTAACCCTCGGCTGGCGACTGCAGAATGCGACGCTGTCTGCTCGGCAACTTGTTGTTCCTTGGTCGGGGTTTTTGGTCAGGGGTCGTTGGGTTGGAGGAGGTGCGACGTTTCGCCTTGGTTGCAGAATCCAGGCTAAAGTGTGGGAAGGAGACCACGTGAAACAGTCCAACCTCAGCCATCTCTATAATGGAAGATGGATTTCTTAAGCAAAGTGTGCCTTGTCATGACAATATTGCAACTGAAATATTTGCATAGGATTTATTTAATTGCTCTAATGCATCGCTCTTCTCCCCTTCTACTATTACTGAAGACATGAACCCTGCCCAGATGCAACACCACGTACGGACCGAGAGGCTTAGCTATACCATTGTTGTTATTTCCCTACGTCAAGTACTCAAAGCAACATTGTTCTTCGCGTCTAGATCATGACGGCATCAGTGGAGGGAATTGGATGCGGTTTTCATCACTGAATGTCAAGGTTCGTTGGTGCCAGGTCATATGGACTGTCTGAACGGCTTGCTTCCCTTGATAATACGAACACAAGAGGCGATATACGTTAGGCATCCTGATTCCTACCCATTCCCAGGCTGTTCTCCTTCGTTGATCAGGATGAAGTCACTGAGGCCAAATGTTAGCACACCGGGCACGCCAAGAAGCCGAGTGCTTGAAATACCTATTCTCCTGTTGACTGGGTGCTCAAAACCCCACACCAACCAGTTTCTGGCATTCTACTATTGTCCATCATGTCTAGTTGATCTGAGAGGACAGAGAGGAGGGTCGTAAGAGCGCCCAGAGCCGCACCACGGCGTAGCAACAGCTCCAGCGATAGCTCTCAAATCTCGTCCGATTTCTTATTTCGTCTCGACACCAGGTGCTCGCGAGATAGATGTTGGTTCGTATAAGTAGACCTAGACAGTGTCAGGATACCATCCTCGCATACAAGTACCCATGACCTCCGCTTGACATACCATGTCCTAGCTCCCCCTCCACTTCCCCTCAGAGATCCAAGAGCAGCTGCGGCGAAACCTTCTCCAAATCCTCAACCTCCAAGAACCCCCCATCCTTCTCCACTGCCGCACGCGCGATCGCCTCCCTCACAAAGACGTCAAAGTACTTGCCCACCGCATCGTTGGCGTCCCTCGATATCCGCGTCGAGTCCTTGACAAAGAACTCGTGAAGTAGCCGCGTCAGCAGATCTCGCGGTATCGTCTTCTCCGGTTCGGGCTCCTCATCCTCCACGACTTGAACGTCTCCGGTAGAGTCCGCGGGGTCTTCGTCTTCCGAGATCTCGAAGGGGTCGAGTGTCCGTCGCTCCGGCTCGGGCTCAGGTGCTTTGGCGGCTTTCTTGCCTGTACCCTTGGGCCGGCCACGACCTGTGCCTGATGTCTGCTTTGGAGGCATTTCTAGACTGTCGGCAACGAGTAAATTGCTAGCGGTGTAGGCTGATTGTGCTTGTGACGCGTGTATGGGACCTTGGTCGAAGTAACGCGTCAAGAGGTTCAACCTCAAAGGTACGGTGCTTAGTCAGCAGAAACTTTCGCACTTCACCTCACCAACGTTTGGGGGCACAATTGACTTCAATCACATCACAGAAACCAAGAGCAGCATGTACGGTATCAAGGGAAATTGCATTGGTGTATATTACAGCGGCCTAGAACGGAAGGCAAAGCAAGATGAGAAAAAGACGCCGTGCCTATGCCACTCTAACCCGTAAAGAGCTGCTGTTTCCAGAGGACCACGTCGGGTATCTGCGACAACTTCCCTCGTCTGCACTTCCATCTCGCCTTTTTGTTTCAACCAGCGGACACCATGTCAAGCCCGCGGATTAAGTTCTCTCCGAATCCCCATTCCCCCGAGTCTATACAGGGTGTGTTGTTGTTGTACACGACGCTTACTTGAAGGCCTTGCCGAAGAGGAGGACCTGGAGCTGATCGTAGATGGACAGGACACCAGCACCGGCGACACCACGGAGGATGTTGGCACCGGCACCCTTGAAGAGGGACTTGACACCCTCCTTGGCGACGATCTGGCGGGCAGCATCAAGAGTGTTCTTGTACTTGACGGCCTCACCAGAGGTCATCATCATGCGTCGTCGGATGGTGTCAAGAGGGTAAGAGGCGATACCGGCACCGGTGGTGACGACCCAACCAAGGGCGAAAGAGGCAAGGAAGTTGTTGGCAAGGGGACCGGTGAGGACGACGGGCTTGATGGAGTCGTACATGCCGAAGTACAGACCACGGTAGACGATGATACCAGCAACGGAGGGCATGAAACCACGGTAGAGACCGGCAATACCGTCAGAGGCGAGGGTCTTCTTGTAGACGTCGACGAGACCGTTGAACTGACGGTCACCACCGGACTTGGCGTTCTTGGCATCGTTGGCAAGACGAGTACGGGCGTAGTCCAGGGAGTAGACGAAAAGAAGAGAGGTGGCACCAGCAGCACCACCGGAGGCCAGGTTACCAACCATCCACATGGCGTAGCCATCCTTGTCCTTCTTGTAGCCGAACAACTTCTTGAACTTGTCGCGGAAAGCGAAGTTCAGGGCCTGGGTAGGGAAGTATCGGATGACGTTGGCAGTGTTGCCTCGCCAGAG
Organism: Fusarium protoensiforme; assembly: GCA_011320165.1. Classification (NCBI taxonomy): domain Eukaryota; kingdom Fungi; phylum Ascomycota; class Sordariomycetes; order Hypocreales; family Nectriaceae; genus Fusarium; species Fusarium protoensiforme. The sequence continues at coordinate 12,464 of JAANQP010000461.1, read as the reverse complement.
GGACATGACACCCTCATCGGCCATGGTGCGCTTGAAGCAGTCACCAATGCCGTTGTACTTGCGGTCGAGACGACCGGTCTTGAGCATCTCATCCTATTGTCATGGTTAGTGACTGCTGGAGGGGTGTTGCGATGCGCATGTCGCACGTGATAGCCGAGAGCTTAGGGCTCAAGCAGCTATACGATGCTCAAATGCACAACGCCGAGCGATAGTACTAACCTGGTTCTGGATAAGAAGCTTGACACGCTCGATGGGAGCGGCGGCGGTCTTCGAGACGGCGGCGGAAACACCACCCACTGGGATATACGTCAGTATTCGTCGGGGTTGAAAATGTTTGTTGGCCCAAGCTCAGCTCGAGGGGACGACATCGTCCTCGAGTTGAGGTGAGGGGCGGCATCGATAGGCGGGAACATACTCAGGAAGTCGGCCAAGAAGGGCTGTGAAAAGACACGTTAGCCATTGCTCATCGATATTGTGTATTCCAATCGACCGTCGGCGATGCAGCAGCGATGCGATAGACGCTGGCTTGATCGGGCAGCGGTGGCATCGGTAGTGAAACCAATGCCAAACCCCGCACGAGATCAATTGAATCTTCAATTGTGCTCGGCGATGCCCAATCGATCAAGCATCAAGCAGATATCTCGCACACACGACATTCCACGGCCGAGGGGATCTGGTCGATTGAGGGGAATCGAGAAGAAAAAACTTACCGGCATGCCCAAAACCTTCTGCGGCTGCTCAGACATGGTGACGGCTGTGAAGGTCTTTCCCTTGAACAAGAAGAAAGGATTGAGGGGAGATGGAGAGATGAAGAAAGAAAGAGAGAGAGAATGAAGGGAGGAGTCGAGAGAAATAAATCTGCGCCGACGGGGGGTGAGAGGTATTTGGGGGAGAGGGAAAAAAAATTGCGGCGGATCTGGAGGAGAGGCGCTTTTGAGCGAATCTTCCCGGCTCGCGCTAAAGGGAGCTGGGACCCCCAGCCAACCAAGCCCCAAGCCAGCCTCTGTCTCCAGGCTTTCCCACGGCAACACCTAAGCAACAAGGACACCTGGCAGCCTGAGGCCGCAGCCTCGCCCGCTAGATGGAGGGCTCCAGCTTCCCGCGGGGCCCTTTCAGGGGTGGCCAACAGCGACAGGTGGCCACTCAGTGGCACTCCAGTGGACTCCGGGGTGGGTCCCGCTGGGCAAATCCTGCGCCTATCCTGGCCTGCGACAGCCAGGCCGGCTGCAAGATGAGATGCCGGTTCACCCCGATTTTTTGTCGAGCGCCGAGACCTAGACCCGTCTTGGGAACCGCGACGGGCTGGGCTGCTTCTGCTTGGGTCAGGTTGACGACGGATACGTCTCGGTACATTTGGGGTTTTACTTACTGTACGGGGTACCTGCTGTACGGTGTGAATCTCGACTCGTCGGGCTGTCTGGGGCGCTGCTTCCTGGTTGGTGGTGATGTGCTGGCCGAGCGGTTTTCTGGCATCAAGTTTCTGATATTGATACACAGAGACACGGACCATGGCAGCTTCCAAGACATGTAAATTGCCATTGAACGCTCTGTGTTGATGTTTTTTATCCAACTGATTATCCTCTGTTATCGTATGCTACAATTGATCCTTTCAAAGATTCATCACCACCATCATCTCTTGTTGACATCCTCCTTGAGCGATCCATCCATCCATCTTCACCACCATTCATCCACCCTCCTCCACACTGTCCAGCTTCCCCCGGCTCTCCAATCCACTCCAGCTAACACTCCGGGTCCCAGCGCCCCAGCACCCATCCTTGGAACACCCTCTGGCGGTCGCAGCGCCCGAAGTAAGCTGCTAAGCTCGCCAGAACCTGGCCAACAGCACACCCACTCGCAGGTACTGCCTCCCTCACCGTGCACAGTGCGCGCGTCATTGGATCTCGCCTCCCCCGGTCGCCCCCGGCAATCAACCATCCATCCAATTGGTGTCTGTTTGTCTGAGCTGCCTACAACGGGCAGCAATTTTTTTTTTTTCCTCGTTCCCCACGGACGAGCAGCGGTATCAAACAAGCTATGAACCTGGCCAAAGCAATCAGCCAAAAACAGGCGTCATTCCTTGCTCTCCTCCCCGTGACTGCCAGAATTCTTCTCTGGCCCTGTCTGTCTCCTTAGTAATGCCTTCATCCTGGGCCTGTTACCGTGACAGTGGTGGATACACGGTAATACAAAAATTCTGATGCTCATCGCCAGCGTTCCGGTCCAGCGCTTCAAGACCCTTCGTTATCCCGCGCCCTGCCCCCCTGGATCCACCAGCGGCAAGGGAGACAAGCCGAGCTAAAACGCTCTTCTCCGTCAGCAGCTGGGGCCGTCAGGGGGTGCGAGGCCCCCGAGTGAGAGCTTGGGGCTCGGGAGAAGCTCTTGTCAGGCTCCGGCGCCCGTTCTAAACAAAGCACCTTTCACCCTTCCCTTTGAGCCGAATACCAGATTCCGCCACCGCCGACGCCGCCTCACTTGGTGTTCCCTGGTTGCTCCTCGTACTGTACATATGTACTCCCCTGCCTCCAGTTCGTAATCTTCTCTTCTCCGTTGGCCTCGGTAACAAGACAACCAAGGGTGCGGCCGTGCACCCCGTACAGTACGGAGTACCGCTTATCGTCATGCAGTCGGCTAAGATTTTTTTACTTCTCTTTTTGATCCCTGACTTTATCTCTCGGGACGTCCGTCCGACTCGAGTCAATGGAAATCGTGGATAGCGAACTGACTCTTGTTTTCATCAGGGCCGTTATTGCCTCGGTCGTTTTAGCCCGAAGACTTTCCATCATGGTATCGTTCTGCATGGCTGGGACGTAGTCGGAGGACCTTGAAAAGCCTCAATTGCTCGGGACCCTACAAGGTATTTTGCCGATCCTCCCAAGAGCCATTGACCTATCGACGTTGGCCCCGGGAGGAAAAAGAAAGAACCGTTGTATCCACTCCCCTGTGTTCCATTTCAAAGGGGACAAGGTCAAGATCGAGGCACATGGGAAATGAACCAGATTCATCATTATTGACGTTGGATCCCGGCCCCAATCTTACCGTTGCCTCGATACATGTATCCGTACTTGCTGATGGGGTAGGTGTTCTCCGCCTCGTCCGCCGGCCGCCGCTCGGATAACCGACATAGACGCCGCGTGGTAGACCGAGCGGCTATCCTGTCTAGGCTAGAATGCCTTTCGTGCATCTGGGTATGCATCGCTGAGAGCCACGTCGGAACAGAAGCCTTCCAGGCCTGGTATTAAAGGGACAACACTGGCTCGCCTCCTGTGGCACCCTCACGGGCAGGCAGTTGCTGTAACTGACCGTCAGTTCTGTTGGACAATTGTCCGTCTCATGCTTCTCGGGGGCTTCTCGCCAAGCACCAATTGAGCGAAATACCAGACATCCATTATCCTACTTGACTCGTTGACAAGCGCTGGTGTCACTGGCTGCATTCATCACGGGTGACTTCCGAAAGTCAATGTCATTGCAGCACGTGACCGAGTTTCAGAAATTTCCTCATTCTCCATCGTCACGTGCCATTCCGGACAGTACAGACCGCTCAGCTGGAGAGGATCACACAGGCGGATCAACATGTCCTGCCAGGCTGAGAGTTTGGAGTAGTTCTCCAGGGATGAATGGTATGGAGGGTCCTTGGAGTCAAGGGTGCCGAGTCGAGATCACTACCATCAGGAGGGTATGAGAAACCTGAATGCTGTGAAGACGGTAACAAGTTGGCTATTTCGCCCCTATCCTGGACACGGTGTTATTGGGCATTGCATCCCGACGGGCTACGTGGTTCCTGGCGTTCTATTCCCAAAGGTAATGCCCATTGACTTCCTGCAAACTCGTTCCGCCAGTTGGCGGTTGGCTCTCTTAAGAGCCTCGATACCTTGAGCTATTGCCCTGCACTAGGTCCAATGTTGCCAGTCGTAAGTGTTTTCTAGCACTCTTCTGGTGCCTCATCTCATCTCCAGCCCTTCTCTTGTTGCTTTTGATATGGCACATCCGGGTCCCAGACCAGGCCTAGGCCGAACCGCGGTCTTGGCGACGAGAAGTGTCGGTCAAGCAATGTGAGGGTCATGCAGAACCAGCCAAGGCGACTTCGGGAAAGGCACAACTGTGGGGAGTGTTCAAGCAGGCAACGGCTCGGGAATTAGTTGGAGATATCCGTTAAGTAGGCGTCAAAGTTTACTCAGATATTCTTGAGGCCTCTCTGTTGAAAACCCATTCTGATACAGCGGCTTGGCCCTGTGTACGTTCCGATGGTGTTGGCCTCTCTTTGCGACGGGTAGGAGAGCAGATCGTCGGTTCTTGTTGTGTACCCAAACAGCGAATATGGACTTTTCGAAGTTGAAGATGTGCAGTCATGCTACAGGGTGCAGGCAGACTTCCACAATCGCCAGCGAGTCAATCTTACGGTGTGCAGACTCCGTGTCTAGGGATCATCCCTCAGAACTAGGATATGGTCGTCTTGGCCCACAGTACTATCCTATAGGTTGGACCGGAAGTAATTCAGATGTTAACGGTGTGCAGAGTGAGCTATCGACAGGGCATGGTCACGACAGACTTGAGGAGAACCAAGTGGGGGTTGAGCAGCCTAATGTTTGCATCCATGACACCCGGCATATTGACAGCAGAGTTTATGGAGATATAAACCGAGTTACCTGTCAACAACAATCGTGCCAATACAGGTTCAACTTTACCTATAACCGGGAGGACTTGGGTGAAGAGGCACTAACACATTGACATAGATACCCTATCTTCCATCACTGACGCCATCATCCAACATCACAAGTCCCCTGCCGAACAGGCATCGAACAAACACGTCAAGGTCGACGTCACAGGAGGGAACAATGCTTGGTCATTTTGAAGATCTTTCATTCCGTTGCCGTATATGCTAAAGCAATTCCGTCCCAATGCTAACCGAGCATGAAAAGCGTCCTAACCCAGGCTTATTTTTTTTTTCGCCTTGCAACACCCTCCAACCATGTGGCCTGTCTATCGTCCAGGCCACCCAGACGCGAAATCGTGAGACTTGATTCTTTTCGTGGATTGCACTTAGTCAGAACCACCGACGGCACGGGCTGGAGTCGGGTTAGCAGTTGTTCGGGCAAGAGGTTCCGGGGCGGGAGAGGGCGGTCATACTGTAGATCTTCATCTTGCTATGAGTGATGACGGGCTTGATCATGCCCTTCTCCTCGAGGTCGGCGATGCACTGTCGGGCCAGCGAACCGTTGATCTTCATTCGGTCGACGAGGGTGGCGACGGTGACCAGGCGGTAGGACTGGACATCCTTGTAGAGCTTCTCGGAGGTGGTCTTGTCGAGGATGACGGCGTGCTGGGCCTTGTCCTTGACCTTGCCCTTGGACCTTTACGACACGGGTGAGCTTCAATATCGACAACTGCGGCGATGGTGCGCGACCACATACCACTTCTTCTTTTGCTTCTTTCCACCGACAGCGGGGGCCTAAAATCGATGTCAGTCAAATATTCGCCGTCCGGGCCTCTGCGAGGGCATCACAAAAACTCACCATTTTGTCTGATATGTGCTGTCGTTGAACGGGATGTGCAAGACAGGAAAGTGTGGTGATGCGATCCAAAGAAACACTCCCACTTGACCCAGCACAAATCGAAGTTCGTCCCCAGCCGAAGTTCGCCCAGGGCAGCCGAGCCCTAAGATTTTGGAGGGGGCAGGTACGTACCCGAATTTTTGCGCACCGTGATTCGCCCGGTGGGCCACCACCAAAATTTCGAACCTCTCTTGACCAAGCCCACCTTCAACTTCACGAAAAATACCATCTCGACATCCGCAATACTAACCGCAGCCCGTCAGTCCCGGAACCCACGACTGCAACCAGCAAACATGTCTGACGCCGGCGAGATCGAGGTCGAGAACACCGCCCTCTACGAGGTGCTTCCCAAGGACGTTGTCAAGGAGGTTGGCAACGTCAAGCTCTTCAACAAGTGGGACTACGATGTCGAGGTCCGCGACATCTCCCTGACGTACGTTATCCTCTTGCCTTTGCGATGATGCATCGAGTCAGAATGCCCTCTGCGCGAACGATTTGCTGATGGAAGTCCCGCGACAGTGACTACATTTCCCTGCGAAACCCCGTCTACGTCACCCACACTGCTGGCCGATATGCCACCAAGCGATTCCGAAAGGCCAACTGCCCCATCATTGAGCGATTGACCAACTCGCTCATGATGCACGGCCGCAACAACGGAAAGAAGCTCATGGCTGTCCGAATTGTTGCCCACGCTTTCGAGATCGTACGTGCTACCTGAGAGGGAGGAAAGGGGATGCCCTAAGCGACTGCGAATGCTAACACCCTGGATCAGATCCACCTGATGACCGACCAGAACCCCATCCAGGTCGCTGTTGACGCCATTGTCAACTGCGGTCCCCGTGAAGACTCTACCCGAATCGGTTCCGCCGGTACCGTCCGACGACAAGCCGTTGATGTTTCTCCCCTCCGCCGAGTCAACCAGGCCATCGCCCTCCTCACCACCGGTGCCCGCGAGTCCTCCTTCCGCAACGTCAAGTCTATTGCTGAGTGCCTTGCTGAGGAGCTGATCAACGCCGCCAAGGGTTCCAGCAACTCTTACGCGATCAAGAAGAAGGATGAGCTGGAGCGTGTCGCCAAGAGCAACCGATAAAAGGTGCAACGGCGGAATCATGACTGGAGGGGTTGCGGCTATGGCGTGTTCCGGCATGTTTCGAAATGCATTTTGCGTTCATCGGGTCTGGGAACGTGGCTATGGATTTTCTTAGGTGGCTCTAGATTCAATAAAAAAAAGTCGGGCTCCCTGAGAGTTGAATGAACTCATATTTCTTGTACGCTCTATTGCGTGCTCTCTTCTACCTAGTGTGATGACTCTTGTGTATCAGGGCTTTCTGAAAGCGCTAAAGAAGGTTCTCTCATTTTAGCTGATCCCATGTCAAACCTTGGACGCCTCTCCACATAACACCGTCGTTCACAGCGGACGAAGGAAGTTGGGACTGGGTAAAGACATCATCCTATCCAATGTCCAGTCGCTGAAACATGCCGACATGGGGCATACCCTCCTCCCACCATGTGCCCATTCCCTCGTCCACTTCGAAGCCCCATTTCTTCCAGACATCCACGACCTGCTTCTGGGCGTGGACACACACCAGGCCTTTCCACGAGGGTATCTCCTTGTCACTGGTAGCCCCCAGTTGCTCCATACCGACCTCTTTGATGCTGGGGTCAAAGTAGGAGGGGTTCGACTTGATCCAGGAGAGTGCGGTCTTGACAACCAGCCCCGCGATACGGTGGCCTCGGAACTCCTTGATGACTGCCAAGCGTCCCAATTTCACGTACGGCTCCTGGCCGTCGTGGAAGGTGGTTGCTCGTTCCGCGATGTAGGGTTTTCCGATGCTATTCGTCAAGACGGTGTGGCTCTTTTCCCCATCATCGTCCTGGAGGATCCCGTCAACGTATCTGCCACCATCCTGAGGGTGCGGATCGTGAGGGAAAGGCACGAGCCGTATGGTGCCGATCGGCGTCGAGCGCGTCGAGCTCTTCCGGTACTGCAGTACTTTGCCGTCCTTGTCTCGGATCTCAGGCTCCTCCGTCTTCTTGACGCTGGCGTAGATGACCCAGTGGCACGAACGGTTGTCGTCAGAGTCGAACTCATTCTCAGCCGGGACCTTTTGCTCTTGGACAAAAACGTTTTGCCGGACCTCCATGGCGTCGAGGAATGTCTGAGGGACAGTACTTGGTTGCTGGTCCAAGGGGACCCCGCGTTGGAATCCTTCAACCTTGCCAGGTTCGAGGAGGGAGATGAAAGGCGTAGCCATGGTTATTTGTTTTTTTGCGGTAAAATAAGATGAATTTGGAATCGTCTGAGAATGCTCTGCGACTCTGAAAGGTGGGAATGGTCAAAATCAGGTCTTGGGCGTGGGAGGTGAGTTATGCCCGAGCTGTATTAGTAGATGGAAGGAACAAGTTCCCTGGAAATTTCCCCAGGCAGGAGAGGGCCGGTTTTAGAGTCGACTGGATCCAAAGCCCAAAAAGGCAAGCACTCCAATGAGGCCTTGTGTGAGATTACGAGGAAAAAATAAGAAAGGATGGTACGGAGGGCAAGGGATCCCAGCTCTGCGTCCGCAAAATATGCGGCTCTGCAACATATCGCATCGCGCTCGTGTTTGGAGTCAACGATGATGTCAGTCCGTGGCGTGGGGCAACAAGTAAAAGCCAGCCCAGATAGAAGACATGGACCCTGAGAGATAATCCATACAATTCCGCTAATAGGCAGCGTGCCTTATCGATTGGCTCAAGCTCGGTGGTCTATATTAACTGGATGTCCTTGGTCGGATTATCCTATCTCCTACGCCTGTACACAAAGGTACGCAGGTAGGTCTAAATATTCCGAGTTGTGGACCTGCGATGAGGTTAACCAACACATCCCTTGCTTAACATTGGATCCAAACATCCATGACATGGCCCACAAGATATGTATGTACTTCAAATCATGAGCCCACACCTATCGTTGCCCAGTTGAGTTGGTGAGCACTGGTAACGAGAGTGTATCCGCGTCGACAGATGGCAGAGACCTTCTATTGGTTGCATTCTTCTGGCAAATAGAACAGCATCGTTCGAGTTGAGAACTCTAATGTATTACTATCCCCTTTCGGCTACAGAACCCTCGACCCATTCCCTCAGGGGCCGCTCGTCATCTCACACCACGCACGCAAATGGGACCGAAACTTAGACGGAAGCCTTACCCAGGTTATTATCAAAGTTGGTATCCTTGAAAGGCACATTGGCGTCACCGAAATCCGTGTTGGTCAGTGCGGTGCGGGCAGCGTCAGTGAGGCTCTCCCAAGCCACCAGGGGCTGCTGGCCACCCTTGTCGTTGGTGAAGACCATTTGGTGGTTGGTGGGCCAGGTGGCAGAATAGCCCGCGAGGGGGCTGTTGCCCGAGAAGGTGCCCGAGGTTCTGGTGTCATATCCGCCGTGCTGGGAAACGGCCATGCCGACAACGCTGGCGCTGGTACTCTGGCTTGAGAGCCAGACGACAATGTTCTCCCAGTCGTGACGATGTCCGAGCCCGGTCGATGGCGAATCCTTTGGCATGTACCAGGAGTACATGATGGCATAACGACCGTTGTACGTCTTGCCACGGGCGTAAACCTGGCCAGTGCTCTTGCTGCAGCCTCCGTTGGAAGAGCCGCTGGTTGCCAATCCTCCGCTAGAAGTCGGGTCAGCTTCAGTCACTGAGTCCAGGCGTATTCGCAACATACCCGGTGTTGCCGCTGGCGTCGACAGCTGGGAAGGGGACACAGCCGTTGAAGACCTTCAGGAACGGCTTGTACTTGAGGTAGAGCGAGCCAGCTGTGCCTGAGGGTACGGTCTCTGGGAAGCCAACAACGGCGTCATGGCCGATGACGCTACGCTGTTCGAGGGGAGAGCCAGAGACGGCCGAGGCACACACGGCCAGACCTGAGAGGAGTCGAGTGACAAGAACCATGATGCCGTTTGTATCCTAACAATTGCCCGTAAGTATCATGGTGAGGTCTAATAAGGGGCCTTAAGTTAATTACCTCGAATTCGAGACAATGTTTTGAGGGACTGTGCTGAGCTTTGGGTAGCCGTGCTGAGTCTCGATGAGCACTTTGGTCGGGGGAAGTTGTCTCTTTAATAGGACGGCATGCTCTCTTCAGGGTCCATATAGTATACCAGACCCTGGATTAACACGAGGGCACATGGGAGCATGGAATTGGCGGATCGTGAGAGATTCCCGTCCGTAGCGTGGAGGTTGCTGGTGTTGATTGCCTCATCGGGAACTATGGACCGGCCGCATTGGCCCCGATGTAACAACCGGGAGTGGGGGGTTTGGTGAGAGTCGAGAGTCGACTACGAAGCTTCGGCCCGTGGACTGATGGCGGAGTCAGACTGGGCTGGGGATCAGCTTGGCCGGCTCTTGGGGCGGGCTGGAGCTATGGTGATTCCCCTCTTAAGGACAAGGGTTGCGGATATGTAGGAAGCTGTCGGTGAGCTTGCGCGGAGTAGGATGGCTTTCGGGACATGTTTCTGAGACTAGGTCGGGATTTGACTGGTGGAAAGAGACGGAGAGAACCAGCTCTAGCACGGACGGAGGATAGTCGGTTCTAGTTTGCCTTTTCCATAGTCGAACTGTTTGTTATGTGCGCAAAAGCATGTGCATTGAACAACGAGGGGTAAGTATCTTACTGTGCCGAAACTTCGTGGCGCTCCCACATCCCGAGGAAAGCTACACAGGAGAAAACAATCCAAGTAAATATTCGCCAGGGTATATTTTTGTCCTGATCCCCGATATGCCTTCTATGGTCGTTGGCGTGAATTTTGGGTTGTGACTGTATAGGGTAGCTCACGCAAGATGTGAGGTTATCTCCACTACCTACCTAGGTGTCGGGCATCGATAAGAAATTATTGCGCGGGTTGAATGACTAGAATCGCATTCTTAGTCCTTCTGAATTGATGTCATGTTCCTTAGTAGGTTAGGTAGTTGAAACCAACCCCTCAAGGGTGACGATGTCGGACATGCTGAGTTCAATCGCGATCGGCCACATGAAAACATCACATCAAACATTGACCAGGGCTGTAACGGTATGATCTACACAGCGCCTAGTGTTTCGAGACGAGACGAACCAACGCAACTGGTCAGCTTAACCTAATCGAGCAGCGCGATGCATGCATGTGTCAGACACTGGAGTGGTACAGAATCGACAACAGAGATGTTGCGCGGCAGCCACCGTGTCACGCTCCCACGAGCCGCCACGACGGAGACGGAGACCTGGAATCAGGACGTCTTCATCCCGGGGGGGGGGGCATCACAGCCCGAGTCAAGCTCGACGCAGGGTTGACGCAGGGATGAAACAGAGAATTCTTTGTGTGAACCTGTATTGTGTGTGTTGTCTCGGAGTCAGCGGCTTGGAATCCAATTCCGTCGGCGGTGATGCCTTGGATTCGTCCTATCGAGAAGAGGGTCGCGTCTATCTCAGAGGGAGGGAACCAGGCACTTGATGCTTCGATAAAGTATATTCGAAACTCTGGGAGGCGCACACTGAGCACCTGGTATACCTGCGGTTGGCGACTTGGCGACACTCGGGAGCCGCCGCATGAGACATGGCATTCCCGTTGACGATCAAAGTGGAGGCGGGACAGATTCAGAGCCGTTCCTGATGAATAGCAAAGTTCCAGGGGGTCTATTGTTCTTGACTGAATGTGCAGACCTTCTCGCAATATGAGAGATGGTTGGGAATGGAAATGATGCATCAGATGTAAACCCTGCAGATGGAGATGGTCTCCCTCCTTTGGACTGGCGGACCGTATTACATGCCTGGGTAGGGATGGTAGGTAGGTAGGTACGGATACCGGACACTTTATCAAACAGCCCGCACGGGCCGTGCTGCCGTGCTGCAACAGACAGGCTGGCATCCATTCCGCGGATGTGTTCAAGATGCATATCAGGTTGACGGTTTAAGTTGCCGTGGTCGTTTGAACGAGTAGTAGCATGCATGGAGCGGTCGACTTGCACAGCGCAAGCTTTGTGTGCCTGTGCCTGTGCCTGCGCCTGTGCGTTGCGCTGCAGCGGTCCATGAGTGGACTTGGAGTGCAGGGCCCCAGGGGGACGGTAGCCTCTAAACCCAAGACGCCGTAGTCGACTTGTCGATCCACGCCCACGTACCGCGCGGTGGGTGGTATCGGATTGGGCCAGTGAAGCCCAAACCCGGGGCCAGGAAAGCTAAAAAGCAATTATTCTGTATTAGAAGATGGAGCATTCCCTCTGCTCCCCTTCAGGCTCCCCTCCGACTTGTATTGGAAACCTTGCGGATGGGAGATTGTAGACGTCAAACCCTGGCTCGGCGAGCAAGAAATCTCTCCATCATCACATTTCCGAGGCGCCAATATTCTCCTCAAGGATACCTATCTGGGTAACCTATTCATCACACTCTAGCCCGCTCGCTCGCTCCCGTCGTTCAGGTTCAGGCTCGCCGCGTCCAGCCACCCCGAACCGGCGTCAACCCCCCTCCCTCTCTCAGAAAAAGGCTGAGGCCACCCCTCGATCTAGAACCCTTGTCAACTGGAACCAGCCAGCCCGCAGCTATTTCGCGTTTGTACTCAGGGGTTTGAATTTGAATTTGAGCCGGTTGCCAGCTGCAGCCAAACAGCCCAGCGCCTTTTGGATTTCTGCCAACAACGTCTGTCTGGAATCAAACGACACGACACGACACGACCGACATCTCCTGCGCAGTCCCGAATTCAAAGACCGATCCGATATCCACATCCACGTCCACCTCCGTGCATCAATCCTGTGCTGGCGCTGCGGGAATCACCATCCATGAGCCCGCAATTGGTTGACGGGGCCCCTCTCCACCAGCTCCCATCGCTACGCCGAGAGCCTTGAGATGATCTCTTGATGCATCCTGCGAATCTGCAAACACCACAGTCTCGCACCACCCGCCCGCCTCCTCC
>JAANQP010000460.1:0-43716 GCA_011320165.1 Fusarium protoensiforme | reverse complement strand
CAATTGCAATTGCATCGAGACAAACCCATCTGGAAGGGGGGGGGGGAGTGGCAGCCAGTTTTTATCTACAGGCTACACAGGCAGAGGAGGGACCAGCGTTTTTAGATGGTTGTCAGAAAAAGCATGACAGATGTAACGGAGCACAAAAATGACATACCTGAAAGTTTTAATGAATGAATGTTTGTATAGAGTGGCGGTGCATTGTGATGAGAGTTGTAGGGCTTCTTGCTGGGTGATGAACGGCCAATGTTGATCTCAGCCCTATCTTCTAGCTCAGGTGGCACCAACAGTTCAGCCGCTCTGAATGTCTCACAGCACTCTTCTTCGAGAACCCTTGAGGTTTCTTGTTGTGCGGGGCAGTTTGGTGTGCGTGAGCGAGTTGAGAGCGGCATGATGCCGAACTTCCGTCAAGATGACCCTGGCTTGCCATCTTCCCACCGCAGCTAACCATGTCGCAGGCTGCAAACAGTAACAATCTGATAATCATCAATGCCTTGGTACGCGAGCTGCAAGGTTGCGTTTGCGTGGTCTTGACAAAGCTCTGTAGTCAGAGCTTATCAAAGGAATGGCTTCATTAGTCAGGCTTAGTGTGAGGGTGGGCTAGGCAAAAGCTGGCGGCGGCTGAAGGTGGTGCCTGGGGGATTGGACGGATATTGCGGCGTGTGCGGGATCTGGAATCGAGGAGGGGGAGAATTGGGTTTGGAGGTGACGTTTGATGGATGAGGGGATGGGTATAAAGAGATGGGTTTGTCTCGTTTGTTTTGCTTTGGTTGTTACAGTCTTTATATTAATTTCTAACACTTGGACGAGATACCCTTTCACGATGAGTATGCTTTCTGCTGAAGTCGCGGAATGGGGGGCTACACCAAAGCCCATGAGGATCCTCCCTCCTCCCGCTCCCATCCACGAGGAGGAAGTCGAGATTCGAGTCCTCGCTGCAGGCCTTCACCAACTCGTCCGCACCCGAGCCGCGGGCAAGCACTACACCTCGACCTCGCTCCCCCACGTCCCCGGAGTCGACGGCGTCGGCGTCAACGTCTCGACGGGGAAGAAGTCCTACTTTACCACGCTCACCACCGGTGAAGGCACCTTTGCCGAGATAGTCAATGTCCCTGTTGAAGACGTTACGGAGCTGCCTGATGGCGTTGACCCTGTTGTTGCGGCGGCGCTTATGAATCCCGTCATGAGTAGCTGGATGGGACTGAAGAAGCGGGTGGACTTCCTCAAGGACAGGACAGGCAAGGAGGGAAAGCCTTGGAAGGTCCTCATCCTGGGGGCTACGAGTGCAAGCGGCAAGATTGCCATCAAAGTTGCCCGCACTCTCGGAGCAGCACACGTCGTCGGCGCGGCTCGTAATAAGGACGCTCTCGCCGCACTCCCTCTCGATTCGACCATCGTCCTCCAAGATCCGCCCACGTCGACCGATTTTTCAGCAGCAGCGGATGCCGACGTGGTGCTGGATTACCTCTACGGCCCATGGCCAGCAGCATACCTAACGAGCGCCTCAACAGCCTCGGCCAAGAACGCCCTCACATGGGTAGGAATCGGCGCCATGGCCGGCGACGCAGCCGAGATCCCCGCAGCGGGCCTCCGACGACGGGATGTCAGCGTCCGGGGCGCCGGGCCGGGGGCCTGGAAGCTGGAGGAGTACGCGGCCGAGGTGCCGGGAATGCTGAACGTGCTCGTCGGGGAGAGTGAAGAGGGGATCCGGAGGGTCAAGATGGATGATGTCGAGGAGGGGTGGAAGAGCAGAGAAAAGGGGAGGGTTGTGTTTGTATTTGGGGATGAGGGGGTTTGAAGATGTTTTAGTGTGGGACTTTATGGACGGTTATGATCAGAATGAGAATTACGACATAATTTTGTATTTCTGGGCCTTTCAGGCTGGCTGCTTTGTGAGCTGTCCTTTGTGTGGTTTGGTGATGTGTTTGAGCTGTTATTGGAGTCCATGTGAAAAACACACCATAAGAAAGATCTCTTACATAGGATAAGAAGGGAAGTAAAGTCCGACCTAAAAATCGGGTTGCAAATGTCACGCGTACTACTTACAATTAGTTCCGTTGCCTAGACTGTCAGCTTGGTCCCATATTCACCCTGCATCTCACGATGTTTGTTCCTAAATCAGGGCATCCATAGTGAGGATCTTGGTCAAGGCTCAGCTCCAGCTCTACCGACGAGATGTCGTATTGATCTTTTAATCCATGCTCATAAGTACCAATGGGAACTGTCAGCTCCATGGTCAGATTTCCATTCCGAGGCATATCACCATGGTGCCTGGCTTCACCCATGATCCGGCCCCCAAAACACCACCTGGTCCGCCCACCTGCCAGCCCCACGAGAGACCCGGTAGATAGACCGGCACTCCAAAAATAGTGCCGCCAGACCCCAGACAAGAGGGCCTCGCAAAAGTCTGGAGAAGGAGACAGGGCGGACGGGGACGGGAAGTTCTGAGGAATCAGCATCGTTTTTATGTCGGAGCCTAAAAGTGGGCGTTGGCAGGGGTTGTTGCGAGAGGGCTTGGGAGATCTCGTTGAGATGGAGGGGCTGAATATGAGACATTGTGTTTCAGCGAGGCGGCTTCTGGTCTTGGTATTTGTGAAGGGCTGAATCTAGGGCTGTGACGACTGTTTGAGATGGAGTGAGGCCAGCAGGTGATTGTGATGTTGTTTGCATGAGGATACATATAGCTGCCTTGGATACGACAAGGCATCTTTCGAGTCGAGTGAATACGAACTACGAGAATGCCTTTAGTGAATACTTGATACATCTATTTCTGCAACCCTGTTTGAGGCTGCCCCGTTGACACGAGGCTCTGCTCTGGCGGGTACCTTGACCGTGAGCTGGTCTAGTCCACGATCCATCATGGTGGAGCCTTCACGAGCCATGACGACAAGCCGAGGAGCACATGTTTGAGTAAACAATGATGTATACAGCAGAGGAAATGTAGAAGAGATGAGACATTAGAAACATGGCTCTGCATTAGTTAAACGACACTTGTCATTGGGAGTTGCAGATATAGATCAAGGCAGTCTCGTGATCTACGTAGTAGGACTTGAGCCGTCTCCTCCCCCGCAATTGTCTTTGCTCTTTTCGTCGCAGAGCAGCAAAGAGCCGGCAGCCTGTACCTGTACCTGTACCTGTACTCCACAGAATAAACGGCTGCCCCCCTTTCAGCGAAACCCTACGGATCGTCTATTAAAGCAGCCTCGAAGAATATCAAGTTCTAGAGTCCTTACAGTCGTTGTACGTCCGTTATTGGCTTCAGTCCTAGAGAGTAGCCCGGAACGGTCCGTACTGTGTCGATTGACCCCAGCACTGTGCCTGCGCCCCAGTCTAACCCCCGGCTTCAGGCCATACGTCACAATCCATACAGTGCGAGCCAAGAAGCCATCCAGCATCCATCTCATCTCAGCTCTGATCCTCTCCTCTTTCACTCACTCCGTCTCATCCCACCTGCGGCCCTCGCGTCTACAAACGCGTGTCCTTGCCTGGTAAATGCGCATCTTGAAGCCTCGTCGTCGCGCAGCCGCTAACAGAGTCCAGACAGTCGATAGTCCTACTCCAGTTATCCCGCCCCGGTTTTCAACCCCAGTCTCACCAAGCCCGCTAGTTAGCGACTTTAGCACCTGCTCTCTCCGCCTTCCCTCAACCCAGGCCCTGTCCTTTGGAAACGACGACAATAGCCGAAACCCGACCTGACCTTTTGGCTTCCGTATTTCTCCTCGACAAGCAAGTGTCTGGTTGTTGGAGGTATTCTGCTGTCCTTCACAGACCCTGTCAGCCTTGCCGCTTGCCTCATCGCGACCCATATCCCCGGAGACTGTGGGGTTACAGCGACCACCGGTAGCTAGCGATTATCAGTCCCCGTCCCTCCTGCGCCCACGATCCGAAGACCCCGGCTCGACGGCCTCTCACTGCGTTGCCACCGAACAACGCCGACCACCAAAAGATACGATAGTCACGGGCAGTCTCTAGCAGTCTTCCGGCCCCTCTCGTCCCGGAGAGGCCTCGCTTCCTCACGGTGGCTATGATGCAGTGGTCTCGCGCCGGCACTGAAGCTGTGCAAGTCCTCGAGGCCTGATGCGATCCCACCGGGGCTCCGTTCCTTCCGGCGACAAACACTCCAATATATCTATGAGGGTCGACATGGTCTCGAGGACTTCAAGCGATGGCCCTCCCCCGGGCGTTGGGCGGAAATGGAACTCTCTGATCAACAAGATCCCGAGGAGAGGGGTACGTTGAAGCGATGCTTGGCTCAGAGAACCCAGCTAATGTGTCCCATGCGACAGATCAAGATAATAAGTCAACATGCCCCCGACACGAGCACCTCAGACCTCGGCATCAATCCCAAATCCCCCGAGTCCCATTCCGCCAATCCCCTCGAAACCCAAGAATCCAACATCCGCCAGCTCCAGAGTCTGGTCGGGCGCATGCCGCGCAACATCCCCTCCTCGCCCGACCATGTCGACGCCGCCTATAATGACCTTAGAAAGGTCAAGGAGCAATGCGCTACGCTATGCCGACAAATCCTCACAGACGAGCTCCGCCGCGCCCGCGATGTCCTGACCCGTCGCGATTCATCCGTCGAGTCCCCCCGCAGTCCCGGTCACATATACGATACAAGGAGTTCCTTTAGCGGGAGGAGTCTGGCCGAGGTTGTCTCTGGGGGTGTCAGCAAGAGCATCCACCAGAATGACGCCTGGCTGACGGCTGTCCGCGACTGGAAGAACTACCTCGAGTCCCTCGCCGAAGCATGCCGAACGAGTCTCATAGAGACGTACAAGAACAATGAGCGCGAGGCGACACCAGAGATGGTGGAGGCCTTGTTCACAAACAAGCCTTTCCGCAAGGAGGCTGTTGCGCGCATGCGCAATGCCAGTGTGACTCGGGTCATGTCGCCGGATCCTCAATTTGTGAGTTTACCCCCCAGCGGTTCACCCTGGCGAACACTGCCTGACCTCTTCTAGTTCCCTAAATACGAGATGCGCTTCTATAACTACGAAAGAATAAAGCAAGAGTTGACCGAGATCCGACAAATGCTTCAGTCGGGCGAATCGGGCATCTCCCCCGACCGGACCATCAACGAGTATGTCATCTCACAGCGAGGTGATGCTGTTCTCGAATTCGCAAACACTGCCCCCGAATGTGGTCTCAATGATCCGGCGCTTCGATTTCGAGTATCGTCTTATATGCTAGCTGAGACTTCACCCATCTTTGCTCGCATGTTTTCGGGATATTCTAGTAGTCTGCACCCCAACGATGACGACGATCTCTCGACCCTATTGCCATCGCCCCCAACAAAGTACTTTTGCAAGGACGGTTCAGAAGTCAAGTTGTACCGCATGCCACAAGTCGAGCTTAACCGCCTGAGTTCTCTCGAGATCCTATTACACGCTGCACACATGCATAATGAGAGGGTCCCCAAGGAAATCAGTTTTGAGCAATTCGTCGCCATCGCCGAGTGCTGCATGAGATACAAGAGCACATCTCCTCTAGAGCTTGTTGTGGAGCATCTGTGGATGCCCCAATGGATGCACAAGGGTGCCGACGACATGCCTGATGGACTGTTGGTCATCAGCTATGCCTTTGGGTTACGACAACTCTTCTCACGAATGTCCAAGACGACGATACTCAACCTGATTGACGAAAAGGAACTGCAGGCTAAGCCTTGGCCGCAGAAGATAAAAGACAAGATCTGGGCCGTCCGATGCGCCAAGGTCGCCCAGGTTCATGACTGCTGTGTCAATGCCATTCAAGAATACCTCAGAGCCCCAACGCACACCTCAGTTGAACCAGGGGCTTCACCAACGGAGCCAAACAGCTTGTCATCTGATATAGTGACTCCCATGATGCTTACGAGCACACCCAGATGTCCCAAGGGCAGCCATTGGTGTGACGCAACAAATCTTGGATGGTTGATGCTGGTCTACAACGAGATGGGCCTGTTGTCGCACATCATGCGGCCAAGTGTGCTGAATCACCTCCCCGAGTCGCAACCACAGCCTAGGAGTTTGGCTCAGATGGTTGATGCATTGAGGAGGGTACCGGCGCCGCCGACACCTGTACATCGGGGTGTATGTGATCTGGGCCCGGCTTTTCGGTCTTCCATCAACGACATCTACAACAGCGTGTTGGGTCTGACGCTATTCGACATCAGCGGCAAGAGCCATGGTTGGGCCCTCTCGAAACACCGTGAACGGGAACCCCAGACGCAGCTCAACAAGGGATTGAGCGGCATGGCTGCGAATGACCCGGGATACAGTGTTGCGACCGAGTTTCCCGAAATCATTCGACTCCGCGTCATGTGCGAACTCGGGGAGTTGGAGGATCTTCATGCGGCTGCCATGATCAGCCGGGCGTATTATGAGACGTTCAAGAAGCATGAGCTCTTCTTGATGAGGAACATCTTGCGCATGGACCGGAAACGTGCAGGGGCAAGACAGCACATTCCCATCACCATCAACACTAATGAAGAAAAGGTGCTCAAGGAGGAATCGGATATCCTCAAGACAACGGCAGGCGATACAGCGGACGCCATGACTATTTTGACAGAAGGAGACGATGATGATGTGGAATACACGGACTCTGATGATGATAGCCTGTACTCGTCACAAGCACCATCCGTGCCGCGGTCAGTACCCAGGAGCTCGTTCTCAAGAGGGCCTGATCGCCGGGGATCTACAGAGCCGTCCGTGGTGAGCGCGGGCAGTCCCGTGCGGACACCACGGCCACGACCCGAAACACCCACTTCAAGATCTACGAGGAGTGGTTCTCCAACTACGCCACGACAGGCACCAGTGGATCTACCATCACCAGCTGCAACCTCTCCTGCCAAGCCGACAGTTAATCGGAACGAGGAGATGGATGAGCCGCCGCTTACTGTGGAAGAAGCACGTCGAATTCTCTGGCCTGATGAAGTCATCGAGGCTGTAGCGCCACCTCCGCCTCCAGGGGTTGAAGGCATACGAGAAAAATTCCGAGCAGGCGACCCAGCATTTGAGGAGAGGCTCGAAGAGAAGACTCTTGTCCCAACAGGAGACAAGCAATTGCGAAGTGAGCATGACCGTAGGGTCGGGTTGCTCAAAGGCGTCCCTTGTGATGGGGATGGCCCACGAGGAGGAGGTAAATAAGCACAAGAGTTGGAGCTATACCACGACATTCCAATGAATAGGCATTGGGCAAGAGAGATTTGGATGAAGCATCTCGATATATATTACTGTGTCTTTTGGCTACGACGGGCGCTGGCTGGCTCTAGCATGGGGCGCTGATACCCTTGGCGCGAGGAGTTGGGATAACTTGGATCATGCATGGGATATAGCGGAGTTGGGTCTTTAGTTGAATTGTTAATGAATGAATGCATAAGAAGTTCAAGACGCACATCTGTGCCTCAAACTACGGTGTTGGTGTCGATGACATTGATTTACCTGTCATGTGACGCGACTCACGTTTCCCTCCATGGTAAACGGCGTCACTCGGTCAAGAAAACATACCGTCAAACTTCCCTTGGACATTGTATGCTTTAATTCGCCATGGCCTCAGTGCAGCAACCGCACACTGGAATTCTCCGTGAGGAGAATATTGCCCTTCGACAAATCCTAGGGTATCGCCTCGAGACGATTCAAACCTCGCCATACAGCCCACCCCAGATTGGACAATACCTGCCCGGCACTTTTATCAAGGACGCCTTGCTCGTGTCTGTCGATGTCGATACGGGAGGAGGCTACGAGGTCATATCCCCTGGCCAGAGTTTCCACATTGGTGTGTCAATCTTTGACACTCGGTGCCTCGCGCAGAGGCTGGATGAGCCCCGCGATGCCATCACGTCTTACCAGTTCATCAATAGTGATTCACGGCCGTGCAGATGGGCTGCTAAGAGCTTTCTCTTTGGAGAGACCGAGTTGATGACGCTCCACGGCTTGGCATCGCGGATTTCTCTGCTCACCAAGGACCGCGATTACGTCTTGGTCGCGCATGGGGCTGGGGAGGATGTCAAGGTTCTCAACAACATGGACCCCGAGATTGTGGGCCGAGCCTCTTACGTCTTGGACACGGTCAAGGCTGCGCTGTTTCCCCTACAGCTGTCCTATCGGTACAGCGTTGAGAAGCTTCTCGACGAGTTTGGCATCAGTTATGCGAAGCTCCATGCGGCTGGGAACGACGCCCATTTTGCGCTCAAGGCTTTGCTGATGATTGCTGTCCGTGATGGCCAGATGGATACTACTACTACGACACCTGGCGAGCAAGAGTTGTTTCGTTACCTTGACGCTGTTGCACATGCCCCGTCTGATTTGCCAGTTTGGACTGACACCCCGCCAGTCAATTCCACACCGAAGACAAAGCTAAGGGTAAAGGCAAAGCGACGATTACGTGCGGAAAGAAAGGCTGCTAGACGAGCGCTTGAGGAGCTACCGAGCACTGACGAGTCAACGACTCAGTAGACCAAGGATGAGCAACAACATCAAATACCTATCACGTAACCTTGTTAAATAGAATAGGAGCTGCAGCAACGCGGCCAATCATCAATGCGGGGTCATCTGACCGTCATGGAAGGGGTTGAGGCTGAGGCACGAGGAGAGGGGTAATATCGACTTTCACTTTTAACTCCATCTACAGATTCTTCGGTCTCTTCGGCTACTCTCAAGCCAATCCTTATCACCCATATACAGGTACCATGTGGCCCCCTGCTGTCTGCTCAGATTGGGTATTCATCCCATTTGCCAATGTCCAGTAACTACGCCCCCGTCTCTAACCCTCTTTCCCTGCGCATCCCGCTGATTGTCTCTGTAGTGTGGCTCGTGATCGTGCTTGGTTCAAGGATGACTACGTTCCTTACTAGACGCGATTCACTAACTCCCAAGGTGAAGAGCTTGAAGCCATTGGAATCGGGAGTGTTGCCATTTCTGCCCATATGCCATATGGCGACGGGCGTACACAAATTATCCTGAGAAACGTCCTGCACTCTCCAGACATTGTCTGCAACATCGTCGGGTGTCCGGTCTATGAGGACTACTCCATTGGTCCCCTTGACGTCCCCTTCCCTCTCTGGATGCTGAAAAACCGCCAAAATGAGACCATCGCGCACTTCAAGCAGGAGGGAAACAAAGCCAGACTCAAGTTCAGCAAACTGCCCCGGGATACTAGATCGGGCCCTGGCGTGCTGCCATGGGACAAGATTCCGGCCGTGTATTGGCCCGAGATTGAGAGAGATCGGTTCGCAGCCTCTCACGGGGACGATTTCGAGGTTTTGCTTGATTCCGAGAGGGCATGGCTCAAGGAGCACTGGGGTGATGAGTTCCGGTTTCTGCTAAAGCATCAATTGAGCATGTACAACAAGGATGAACGTCGTGAGGGGAGATTGATAATGAGGAAGGCCATGGCAGATGAGTTTGACGGGCGTCGGAAGCGTCAAGAAGGAGGACTCGAGGATTGCCCTCAACAAAGCGTCCACGCAAATGTCCCCGAAGCGCTTGGGGATCGCCACAATTCGCAACTCGCAAACCAGCACTTCTCGGATGCTGAGCGGGAATGGATCAATGTTCGCTATGGGGATCTAGAGACTTTTCTGGGTTGGTACAGGTTTAAATTGTATGAGCCTGATGAGCTCAAAGACGCGAAGAAACAGCTGCGATGGCTCATGGGGATAGAGGTATTGTTGAAAGAGATAGCTGAGACGCACAGGGTGGTGTAGGGATGCGATAATTGCTTTGGGAGGTGGGTGCGACTGCTGCTGGACAGGTGGCTACTGGAAGATTGTGCGAATCGACTGTGTTGGTTGTAACGTATCAAGGGAGAAGTCCGCCCATTCACTCACTGGTTAGTACTGGCGGATTAACTCAGCGTCTAGGTATTTTTGAGCATCTTACAACCAGATAAACATCTGGATAGTCTTGATCAACATCTACACAGCAGCACTTCTCCTTGAAAACACGGAGATGGCTTTGAATGACGACGAATCCGTCTCTCACCAGCCGCCAGAGCTGAAACCCGCAGGCTGAGGCGTTCTCCACGACATCTCACCGGCCTCTACTCTGCATCTGAGCTTTCGAATCAAACAGTATAAGAACGACAACCCGTGTCTCGTGATGGGCGCCCGCAGAAATATGCACCCAATCGTGCAGGCTTGTGTGTTGCACCAACAAGCCTCTCATCCTCAGCTCCTTGGCAGCCTGGTCTTGAGAAATGGCAAACAATTAAGTGCTAGAAATAGATAAATGAAGCAAACGTTCCTTGTGGTTTAGGAGACGTTTCATTCTCTCCATATACTTCCTTCTCTAGCCTGACTTGGTTACCAATTGCTCCTTCGCCCCAACTTAACAATATGCCCAAAGACAAGCCAGAGCCAGTTGAACCTGGGAAGTTGGAGGGCCCCTGGGCGTTCAATAGACTCCTAACCTCTTTTATCGACACAACTCTTGCTTTTATCTCTCTGCTCTTTGTTCTGTTCGGCGGTATGGTTTATATGAACCACGGCACTCCGGCCACGCCAGGCTCGACGGGCAGACTCCTACTGGACACGGCCAAATATGTATGCTCTTCTCTCTGGTGATGACCAAAGTGGCTTACCTAGTGACAGGGTCCAACTGTATTCCCCGTCCTCTTCGCGGCCATTGTTGGCGCCGCGCTCAAGACGTTTGCAACATGGCGCGTACAAAACGGCACTCGCATCGGTCTCGTCGAGCAACTTGTCGGCAGCCACACCGTCGCCGAAGCAGTCTTCACGCAAGTCAGGCTTAGGGCATTCAACACCACCGCAGTCGCTATCCTGCTGCTGTGGTGTCTCGCCCCTGGGCGGTCAGGCTGCACTGCGGGCGATAAGCGCCGACCAGGCATTGCGCACAGGCAACCTGATGGTGCTGGATACGTTTTCTCGATTCAGCTACTTGATGACTAGTAGCCACACAGCGCATGCTAGGAGGTTGTTGGTCCCGCCCGTCGTTACAACGATGATGTCGGCGCGATTGCTACAGGGCAGACACCAAGATTTCTGGGGAAACATTCGGATCCCTATGATCGAGAGGCTCACGGCAAGTGCCTCGGACACAAACTGGGTCGATGTCTCAAAGATCAAAGATATCGACCACTCAGCGCTTGTAGGGGTTCCTGTGGCATCGCTCCCCAGCGAGCGGAACCATTCCTTTACCTTTTCAGCATCCTACATCAGTCCCGAGTGTACTACCCTCAAGGTGAACCCCGGATACAACTTTACCACGACTCTACCAGACTTCAACTCGAGCGACGGAAGCAACTGTCGTTTGACCACGATTCAGCCTGAATACACCTTGAGGGTCAGCCTCTCCCAGCCGTGTGTGGAAGGCATTGAAGCACTGGGTAAAAAGTATAGGTCGGGAAAGGATCGTATAGCCCGTGTCTTTGTATGGGAGTCTCGCACCTACGGGCAAAAGACACACTCTTACGCAGAATGCCACCTCTACACGACGTATGTCGACGTCAAGATGTACTGCCAAGGCACCTCGTGCTCGCCGTCCTCGGTGCGACGATCGCCGAAGCCACCACGGCACGGCAACTGGACTGTTCTCGACCTAGGATACAACTTTCATGAGCCAGAGGGCTTCGTGAACATCTTTGCCAGCATGTTTCCGGGATCAAACAACAGTGGCGGGCAGACTCCCACCATTGTCTACCTCGCCGACCCTTTCAACGCCCTCCCGGCAAATAACAAGACTGAGCCTGCTTCACTCCCGCGTGCGACGTTTGAGACTCGTCTTTCTCACCTGATAAACTCTCAACTGTTGGTGGGTATCCATCCAATAGATGTGGCTGGAGGCTTTACCGAGGAAAACGCAAACAACCTCTCCGTCAAATTAGTCAATATGGACACGTACACTCGCGACGATATTGTTCGATACAGCACACTGTAGTTGGTCATATTGATGGCATCATCTATAGTCCTCTTTGGCGTAGCATTGGCCGCCATTGTCGTCCGCTTCAAGATAATGGTGCCTGAGGTGCTGGGCTCGCTTGCGCTAGGAATGTTGGACAATCGATGTGACGACATCAAACACTCGTCATTCATGAGCGGCGACGACAAGATGGCCAAGATGAAGGAGGTCAAGGTGATGCTGGGCGACGTTGAGCCTCATGCAGAGATTGGCCGGATTGCGTTGGCGGCGCCGATGGAGGATGTGGTGGTTGGCAAGGTACAGAAGGGCAAGTTTTACCTGTAGATGGATGATGTTACCTCGCTTCAGGTGATATATGGGATGCTGAGTAGAGAAAAGATCAGTTTCCATGATACCTTCTCTTGGCGAATTGCACGTGACTGGGACTGATGGGCTAGAACCTGTTGATCACTCTCGAATGCAGCTATTCTCTCCTCTAGCAGCAAACCCACACGTGCCACCCTTATCTCATCTTCCCTATACAGCCTTTACCATCATCAATTCAACGAATAGACTGACCTTGGATGCTACCATGACCCAGCCCGACCAGCTCTGCTGTAAATGCAAAGAGCTATTCTCGCAGCCCAAGCTGGAGCCTCGTACCCTAGATTGCTGGGAAGACGCTTCATTTGCAGGATGGAAGCGTCAGGGAAGAGACGTCCTTGAAGCTGCCGATTCGGGTTGCCCCCTCTGTCGGATAGTATGGAATGACGTCTCTTCCCGACTGGGCAGCAAGATCAATGTCGAAAAGGCCGTCATCGGTCCAAAGATTTGCTGGAACGATGAGACGGTCGCCTTCTGCAAGTTGGTCTATCGACTGGATACGTCAACTCACGTCTATCCCGAGCTCCTTTCGGTGGACATGTATCCCAAGACAGGCACGTTCCTGCATAAGATACCCCATGAAGAAGTCTAACGATTGATACAGCCGTCGGGGATATGGTACCTGATTGTCCAAGGCCACCCAATAGCGCTGATGCCTGTCAGTCGATGGCAACGCGCTGGCTTTTTGAGTGCGCCACGCAGCACGAAAATTGTGGCGTTCGAAATGGGCCATCATGGCTCCCGACTCGCTTGATCGACGTCGGA
This sequence comes from Fusarium protoensiforme, assembly GCA_011320165.1. Lineage (NCBI taxonomy): Eukaryota > Fungi > Ascomycota > Sordariomycetes > Hypocreales > Nectriaceae > Fusarium > Fusarium protoensiforme. Next base: position 30,730 of record JAANQP010000460.1, on the reverse strand, counting down.
CCTGCTTGGTCAACTCAAGATCCAAAGTTGGTGATGGCTTCATCTCTCAACTCCAGCTCCCCACCGCCTCTGTACATATCCTTGAGCCATCGCTGGACGACTAGCAACATGCTCAAACTAAAGAGGGCAAACATCAACGACTTTATGCAGCGTATTCGACCGGCGGACTTGCCGTTTACGTTTCACGATGCGATTCGGCTGTGTCGAAACTTGGGCATTCGATACATATGGATAGATTCCTTATGCATTATCCAAGACTCAAAGAAAGACTGGCTCAAGGAGTCTTCCAACATGGGAAAGGTCTACGAATACTCCTTCTGCAATATTGCAGCAACCTCGGCCTCACGTGGGCAAGGCGGATTGTACAGCTGGCGAGATTCTCACTTGATCACACCACGTACGGCGCACGTCAACTGGAGAGGACATGAGAGCGAATATGTCTTCTTTTTGGATAATCACTGGTTCAAGTCCATTTCTCGGGCACCCTTGAATGGGCGAGGCTGGGTCTTCCAGGAGCGATTATTGAGCCCCCGGACCTTGCACTTTTCATCTCAGCTATTCTGGGAATGCCGGACACTTAAAGCCTGCGAGACTTATCCCTGTGGCTTGCCCTCCGAGCCGTCTATACTTGGTGATGATATAGATCAGTCCTTTCCAGGAAGCACCAAAGATTGGAGAGATGCCTTTGAAAGGGACGGTGTTGAGCATTGGGATCTGATTGTTCAGATGTTCTGTAGGTGTCACCTTACGAAATCATCCGATAGGCTTGCTGCCATTGCAGGTATAGCGAGCCAGGCGCAGCCTCTCCTTGATGACGAGTACTTGGCGGGCTTGTGGAAGGGACAGCTCCCTCATGGGTTGCTCTGGAAGCTGCAGAACATGGTTGGACAGGATGACTTGACTGTCACCAGACCAACGAAATATCGAGGTGAGTGAGTTTCTACGGAAGAATTGCACCTTCTAACTGGTGGTAGGTCCTTCGTGGAGTTGGGCGTCCCTCGACTTTGAAGCTGCAAATATCGACATCTTGGACTTAGAAGGCGTCGACCGGCGTTTGGTTGAAATCACCGAGGCGAAAATCGAGAGCAGCACTGATCTGATCTACAACAAAGTTACTGGAGGTTATATCCGGGTTCTTGGAAAGCTGGGCCAGGTTAATCTCCCCAAGTTCGACGACGCGGAATGGAGGGGTGATAGGGGCGGACACTATACTTTTGAGTTCTCTTTCGACGTAGACGATGAGATGCACATGGAAGAAGATCCGTATTGTCTACCGGTATTGACACACGACAGAGCCAACAGGAACCCTTTCCAGAGCTTGGACGTGCACTGCCTCTTGCTGCAGAAGGTTGAAACAAACCCTATTGGGTTCAGAAGGATCGGCTGCCTTCAGGTGCTTCTGGATTGGGAAGCCGAGACCATAGAAGAGTTGCGGTGGATCACGGACTTTGCCAAGGAAGAAAATCCACTGGCTCAGGGTTTAGATACGGTGACGATATTCTAGGCGTGGGTTTATATTCAAACCATATACTTCATTGGGTACTGAGTGCCTCTGGTTTTATCCTGCTCGACTGGGTGCTTTTGACGCCCCAGATACACCATTATTCCTCTCCGGTTGCAAACTCTCCCTCCCGAAGCTTCCTGCTCAACTCCTCATTAGGAATGACATACTTGGTCAGATCAGGCCTCTTCTCGAGCAGCAAATCAGCAACCAGGCGGCCAAAGACAATCTCTCCAGCGGGGTTGAGATGAGTCCTGTCACCCTGGCTGAGGTTGTAAAAGTCGGCATTCTCCTTGCCAATGGCGTTGATGTAGTTGGTGCTCGCAGTGTTGAGGTCGAGATACTCGACTTTGAGATCCTTGGCGACTGCGATGGCTGCATCTCGCCATTCGCTGAGGTTCTCGACAACGTGGCCTCCGCTAAAGGTACGGCGGGTGAGAGACGTGATGACGATCTACTCTGTTAGTATATACATGCTCATATACAAAGGGAATGCTCACGGGTGTTCCTCCAGCTGCCTTGACCTCGTTAACCAACCCAGCCAGGTTGTTTGAGTACTGCTCCAGAGTATACGTCTTCTGGTCATTGTGTCCAAACTGGATAGTCACAATAGACTCATGATTTCCCTTGTGGCTCTTGACAGCCTCAATAGCAGTATTCCAACGGCCCTCGGCTCGGAAAGAAGGGATCGTGGCACCACTCTTGCCGCTGTTGACGCCGGAAGCGGGACTCTTCAGGTCGGCCAGGAAGCCATCGCCCCAACCTCCGTTGACGGCGACGGTTGAGTCGCCGGTGAGCACAAAGTAGGGTGGTTTCTGAGCTTGAGCTACGCCAAGCGAGCTCAGCACATATAGAAAAGCCGAAGAGAACTTCATGTTGAACAATATGTGGGATGCAGTCGGGGAGAAGCTTCACCAGCAGAGAGGAGGTGAGTTTTCAAAACATGCCACCCAGAAGCAAACCACACCGGCTATATAACAAGACATATTCTAGAAGCATCTGACTATGCTGTCCTTTCGCTAAGCTGCATCACATTCGGTCTTCCCCCACACCGGAAGAACAATGCGTTATTCCGCCAATGACCACCTTGAAACATGGCATCAGAAAAGTCTATATGTGCAATTCATATATGCCGAGGCATAGCATAGGAGCGCATAAACCCCCAATTTCCTCATTCACCAGCTTGCAGCTCCGTATTGGGGGTTGCGTTTTCGGGATAGAATTATGCCGAAGTCTACCATTCGTGTCGATCATGGAGCCATTTGGCATCGCGGAGATGGAACAACTGCCTATATGGGCCGAGGGCCCGATGACGATCTGCCGAAGTATTATAGCGACTTAAACAGACGCTACTCCCGAGACCTTTACTTTAGGCTTAATTGTCATTTCGGCCCTTCAGAGGTTTGTCTTTGCCTCATAGAGAATGACAGCTTTGTCTCTATTTCTCTTTCGCAGTTGTCAAGACAACTTCGCAACGATGGAAAAATGACTTGACAAGTATCCAAAGGGCTATCAATGACATAAATAGCAACTGAATTGGGTAGTTCAAAGACCTGATATTCAAGGTTTCAAAGACAGGTGAGGTATGTCGTGTTGCAACCAGTGAGGTCATGTTGGTGGAGCATGTATGATTGTGAATTCCACAAACACAGCATTGAGAAGGGAAATACAAAGTAGTATAGGTATAGTAACAATTAAAAAGATATTCATGTAACTTGTACTAGGTAGTAACTTTGATAGTAGCCGCAACACTCGGCACTCCCGCAGAATTCATGACAAACAACATCCAATATCCAGGCAGAGCAACACCCGAGTCACCAGGAACTTTGAACGTGTACTTGTTCTTCCCAGCACCTGTCAACGTCAAGGGGATACGACGCTGATCAGTGTTGACAGTATGCGTAGCCGTTCCGTAGCGTATCAGGGAGGCAGTATTTATAGCGCCGCCCGTCGTGACGGTGATGGAGCCGCCGACTTTTATCGTAGTGGCCGAGACTGAAACGATCTTTGGCCGAGCAGCTGGTTTACCGTCTTTGGTCAAGAGGTAACTTGGGGTGAAGATCTGGGCATCAAAGTGATTCGTTGAGCAGTCACCGCATAGCCCACCGCCGCCGTTAAAGACTCTTGCATCCGGCAGGAGAATCGACATGCTGTGGTAAGTCCGTACGATGGAGTTGGGTTGCTGCTTGATAAACGTATCGCTGTCAGGAACGTACAGTTCTGGCGTGAGCTGAGGAGTCGAGTCCTCGAAGGGAATGGCGTATTGTTGACCTCCAGTGATGAATACCGTGCCGTCTGGTAGAAGAACGGAAGTGTGAAAGACGCGAGGGTAGTTCATGCCGCTGCTGGCAAAGGCTACCTTGGCTTGTGTTCCAGGGGCACCGATGGTGATGATGTGAGCGTTTGTCGTGGCGTACGAGTCCTGGTAGTTTGGTGTTCCACCGAATGTGACTACCTTGCCATTGACAGCGTCAAACATGACGGCGTTGCCACACATGGAGTCTGGATCAACCCCACGGCTGGACTGTCTCTTACCCGCAGGTTTGACGGTCCCCTTGCTCTGGGTGTAGTACCAGTTCATGGCAGAGCTGGGGCCGGCCTGAAAGATGGTTTCCCCCTTCCAGCCAAACAACCAGGCGTGGTTGTCAGAACGAAACAGGCCCTGGACATCTGCTGTGAGCATGGGCTCAACCTTGGCATTCGGCAGAAGCGTCCACTTCCTCGAGCCTGGATCAAAAATCTCGCCAGCTTTGAAAGCTTCACCACCAGCCCAAGAACCTCCAATCGTAAACACCTTGCCGTTGGATGTGGTGGCCGATGACTGATAGCCCCGGGAGATCTTCATGTCGGGCCCCGACACCCACTGGTTCTTGGCAGGGTCCCAGGTGCTGGTCCTTGCAGCGTTGTTGCCGCCTGTCACAACAATCTGCCCGGTTCCGTCCATGGAAATTCCAGGGCAGAACATGTCGTGATTGGTCTCAAAGACCTCCCTCTGCGTGATGATGCCCGTCTCTGGATCCCAGAGCGACGTCAGCGTCATGCCGCCAGGAGAACCATTCATGGTATCGTGATAATACGAAGACCACACCAGAACCTTTCCGGTGCCCGGGTCAACGGCTCCAGCAACAGGAACTATCGGAAAGTCGAGCGTCGGACCCCACGTTCCAACTCCAGCCTTGGGTGCAGTGTAAGAAGCGGCCTTGTAGACGTTGAACTCGGCGATGCTCGTCCATGGACCGTCGTATGCCTCGGTAGTGGCGACGATACGAACGTATCGAGCGCGCTTCGTCTCAAAGTTTGAAAACTTCTCAGTGCCATCTGCGTACCATGTTCCCGTCGCAACAGGGGAACCCCAGGTCTTCCCATCCATGCTAAGGAAGATGTCGTGGCTTGCGATCCATCCGTGGGTGGTGCCGTCTTGTCGAGGAAGGGCAGAGATGCCGTTGACGTTTTGAACCGTCTTCATGTCGACAGTCAAAGTGTGTGGAAGAGTTGGGTCTTTGCCCGTGTCCTCAAACCAAGCCGTATGCCAAAAGCTGTTTACATCGCCGTCGATTGCTTTCTGACAAGCGTTGTCTGAGTCTGGGTTGTCGCTGTCGCAGGTAACCTTCCAGTTATTTCGATTAATAGCGGTCCCGAGAGGTCCAGTGGCCCTGAGACTGAGGTGTTCGATCTGCACTTTGGCCTTGGTTGAGTTCTGCGTTGGGATGACGATGGCGATGGCCTCGTCCCAGAACAAGCCTGCAAGGCATAAGATCAAGATGGGGGACCACATCTTTGCAAAATTGAACAATTAAAGAAGAGGAGAAGTCGAGTAAACGATTCTACGCCAAGAGAGGATTCCAGCGTTCTATAAGACTGCTCTTAGTCTCGGACAAGACAGAGACCGAACGGACCCGGATCCCACGAGGCTTACACCTTGGCAATCGTGTAGCTAATTGCGGCATCAAGGTTCCTATACAAGACCTAGGCTTATTCCCATTCCTACCGCACGTGGCTTGACCATGGCGGGCCGGCGCATCAAGCTTGGTGCTTCGTCTAGCCAGAATCTAGAATCGGCCGAGAAGCCATAGTCCAGAACCACGCTGCCGGAGCATTCTAATCCGAATAGTCAAGGTTTCAGCCTCGAAGCCGGATGAAACAAGTTGGGCTCAAGCGCCCAAGGTAAAGTCATCGATAGCTCCAGGGCCAACTAGTGTGCGTTCCATCTGCCTGGTGGCTCTGAGTCTTGGAATGGGTTGGATTCCGGCTTGTTGTGGTGTCTTCTCGATCAACAAAGAAGTCTTTGCGTATTCGAGATCGACTTTTTGATTTGATTGAGGCAAACTAAAACATGATGACCCTGGGGGAGGCCCTAGCATGTTCTCCTTCACCTTGTCTCCTTGAGCTCTATTTCAGCCTTTTCAAGCGCATTCCGAAGTTCCCATTGCCACTTTTCCCACCTTTTCCCTGTGGCCTCGGATAATTAGGCTGGTCCATCATGCAGAGCTAAGAATTGCTACGTGTTTTCGGAAACCGCTTGTAAACAAGGGCTCTCTCCGCTAGGCGCAGTTTGTTAGCCGCATGATGCACGTTGGCAGCACGCATATTCACTCAACTCATCGCAACGTGCAACGCAGGTTGTTTACTCCGGGAATTATACCCCTTGTCCAAGTACGACATTGCCGAGTTAATACACAAAAACCTTCAAATCTTGCCTTCAAGTCCCCTATTCAAGGACCTCGCCCATTGGTCAGCTCGGCTTCGTCTAGCCTGTGATGTGATCCCCGCAATGTAAACCAACGCCGGAGAAATTCCCCACGGAGAATTTACGCTCAACGTCACCGCAACATCCATTCAGCATGGCCACCAGGATAAAGAACAATCGACAAGCTCCCTTATCTAGACGTGCCTGCGATGCTTGTAAGCGTCGGAAAATCAAGGTACGTACTCGTATGCTCAGATATCCGCCCACCTCGAAGCGGAAACGTCAGAGCTAACTGGCGATAAACACAGTGTGACGGAGCATTGCCATCATGTGCTTTCTGTCGTATATCTGCTCTTCAATGTACCTTCGATATAGCACCCAAGAAGAGAGGCCGGAAGCCTGTGAATGCCTCGACAAGTCCCCTGACGTCTCAGCTAGAGTCTCCTGATTCCACAGTCACTCCCCTCAACGTCACCCAAGCATCAGAAAAGCTTCGAGTATCTTACCTGCTGGAACCTGGTGCCCAAGTCCCTGCCTCGGCCTCAGACGCCTTGTCGTCTCGAGTGTTTCAACGTGCCCGAGAGATCAAGTCGTCTCTTCTGGCCAAGCTACAAGCCTTGGTCCCGTCTATCACTCCAATAACAATCGTCGACAAGTGCATCCGTCTCTTCACCCAGTACCAATTCCCTGCAGTTCCGATCTGCCATGAGCCATCTCTGTGGCAGAGCGCAAACCAATTTTTCAAAGACCCGGGACCAGAAGCAACCGCTGGACAGGATGATCTTGCATCATTACGATCGTATACACTCCTCTCAGCGCTCTGCGCATTCATCACTAGCACCCATCGCGATAGTGTCATTGAACGAAAAACCATGGATGTAGCTTCCACCTTCTACACGGCCTCTAGAGAGACTTTTAAACTCTACGAGGACACCGACCTCGAATACCCGGACTCGTCATCCCTATCAATCCGTACACTTCACTCGGCCGCCATTCAGCAGCTGACTGGGAAGACCCAGCTCGCACACCGCGTCGTCGACCAAGCTAGACTACTAGCTCTAGACTTGAGGCTCTACGACGAGAAAAGCCTGGCGAATTATCCGCCGCTAGAGGCACAGCTATTGCGCATCAACTTTTGGCATCTCCTGACTTCAGATCACACAGCCGCTGCTCTAGGAACTCGACCGTATCTGTTACATGAGGCTCTATTCGATCCCGGCCTAACCGTGAATCCTTATCCGGCAGAGCCAGCGCCTATGCTCGACTACGGACGGGTTGAGAACTCGCCGCATTTAGAGAAACAAGTGCTCAATGGCTTTTACCTAGGCTGTCATATGAGGCGCATTGCAGCGAGGTTAATGTGGGCATTGAGATCATACAGTCAAGAGCCGAGAGATGGCCGCCATGAAGACAATGATGGCTACAACGTTGCATCAGTCAGCGACCTACCCGGCATGTGGCATGAGTTTTCTCACATCTTGGACGATCACAATCCAACACTGCCACCGGAAGATGGCAGCGAGCTTGGCTCACCACAGCAAGAACTCATCAGGCAATACCAAAACGAGACCTTGTTCACTCAGACGACTCAACTGAGAATTGCTATGCACTCCTTGGGGATGGCCATACTACGACACTGTATTGCGTACAAGGTTCCTGGGCTTCTGGGGCCCGACTGGAATGATGAGTCGCTACTCGTCAGTAAAGTCGTCCAAGGAGGCCGTGACTTTGTCAACACACTGATAGAGCTGCCGATTTATCATTTGCAGATTATGGGAGAGCCTTGGGTTAGTAGATTCATGTTTGTCTTCTGGTTCAAGGATACTAAGACGAAGTAGGTCGAGCAGATACGGTTGGCAGGGAGTGTATTGTTGGAGCTGTCACAAAACCAGGACGGTGCTGTCAAGGAAGAAGCAGGCAAACAACTGACACGCCTCGTTGATGTTCTGTCCAGGTTGGACTCCAAGGCGACTGATGAGCTTGTTTTCAAGGGTGCGGAGGATGGCTGATGACCTATACGTTGAACTTGCCTACCTATAGGCGAATTATGCGGTCATCCCAATTTCCCAACAAAGGAACATATCTTTATAGGCCGCGATCAATCAGTCTAAATTATATTTACTTGGACCGGGAGCTAGACCATGGCTCGGGACGATTCAAGCCATGGAGAATAAATGCCCATGTATGTGCAAGCAATGCTTGATGCCGTGCTGTAGGTCTACACGTGCCATCAACTGAAGGGCGGTCAAGAATGTGAGCAACCACTCATCACACGTCATTTCTTTGTTTGCTCCTGCAATGTATGTTGTGTCGGCAAGTTTTCCGCTTTGCTGCGTCGCCTCCAATGACAAGGGACTAGGTGCAGGCAATCACGGAACACTGCAGCAACCCGCAAGTTGCTTGACCAAGCAGAACAAGCTCGGGAATCACGGCAATCAGATTACAAGCAGCATACTCTTGGTCTCTTTGTATTTCTACACCGCTAGATTACGTCGTTTTTGAACCTGGCCTGGCAATCACATCTTGTCCGGACAACCATTAAAAGGGTGCCCTGCCCACAGTCGCCTCGCTCCAGATCAACTCCCTCCCGTTCATCAAAAACATCACTGTCTCAGTATATACATTTCTCCCATTGTTTCTATATCGCTTTCACTCCAACCTTCCACCTGATTGCTGGGGTGACTCAACATCACCAAGGACATCTGCCTCTGGGAGTCGGTGGGCTTCACTCTCCATCCGATGATCCTGCTTGCAACACTCCCCGATATATACCAGAAACCAGACGCCAGCCACTCACAATGGAACCCGGCCTCTTCGTCCTTCTGTTCAACATGGCGAAGTCGAACCAAGCAGCTCCGAGCCTCAGTCTCCCATCACAGAGTGTATGCCGTTCGGGGCACATGTACCGGGTGGAACTCTCCTTGCCCTCATCCAGAAACAACAGCAAGTTTCCTCCTCTCGCTCTTGCAAAGGACCAGTCTGGTTTCGGCCTGACCTCTGGCTCCCAGCTTGAGGCCGTTCTGCTCCATCAAATGGAAGCCAGTGGTGACACCTCGCTCACCCGTCGAGCCCATCACTATTCTCCATTACATACCGCACTATCATATAAATGATGGCCTATATATATTTCACTGGCCGCATGGATGCAATGGCCCTCATCCTCTAGTGGCTTGGTTCTCGGTCTCCTCACACCCACTTCTTCGCAAGTTGAGTCGCTCAGCTAAGGAGGTGCTCAACATGCTGTGCAGACCACCTGAAACAAAGGCTCGGGAGCGACAATGGCGTCTTCTTCCTTCATCACACCTAAAGATTGGTGGAAATTCTGCTCTGCACCAGGGCGGGCCGCCAGAAACCAGGCCATCGAGGAAAAGCCAGTCCATCATCTCACGATGTCTCCTCTACTCAGTAACCGCGTTCCCCATCATTCCCGCTCAACATAAGCCTATATACTACCCTTCTCGTGTTGATCAAGGCCATTCCTGCCACCCACCGGGGAAAGCACCTCAGAATCTAGTCAACTCATGGTTGGAAAGCGTCCATATATATACATGCCACTCAGTCCCTAACTCCGATGGGTATGATGTTTCCCATCATTCAGGGGCACCGCGTTGCTGGATCCATGCAACCCCCGTCGTAATCGAAGATTTCGATGACGAAAATTCGTTTTGCCGGGCGACAGAAAACCGAAACATTTCCGCTGATGACGCCGCCAAACGTACAGTGGTACAAGGACAACCTGGAAAAGCCGGAGAAGCAGGAGGATATCCCTCAGGATTTTCGCCTCAAGGGCGGAGCCTACTGTGAGATTCGTGGGCGGACGCTCAGCCCAAGGCATGAAACTCTGGACCTTGGAGCTGGCATGTGTACAACTTCAGCCGTCTTCTCGTGTCAGCATGTCTACGACCACAAAAGCTCGCCATGGAACGAAGAGTCGCCCAAGCCTGGATATCAGCCTCCACATTAGGGAAGAAGACCAGTCATCCTCTTTCGCCTTGGAGGGAATCTACGCACTGCCGAACGCTATCAATATATACAGCCATAGGAACCAAGTACACCTTCTTGGAATCCAGGCCCATGTCCTGGCTATCTCTCACCCAGGTGAAGACTACTTCGATCCCAAATTCATCGCACGCATGGTCCGAACCAGGAGACGCGTCAACAGGTTTCCAAAAGAGTTGACCGGAAGCGATGGTAACTGGTAAAATGCCCAGAGCCGAACGACAGAGCATTACCAGGCTTCGATACACCTTACAGCCCCCCTACAGTGGCTAACGCCATGAAGTGACCAAAAGTTGCGTTGGCTAAGGTCCATTCCCAATATCTGCCTGTGGACACCACGACAGCAACCACATCCAACCTCTTTCCTCGTGGTCCTATATACGCATCAGTTTTATCTCTTGAAACCAAAATCTTATATATGGTCATAAGCGCGTCGACAGCTTACAAGGCTACAAGCACCTCAATTGCAGCAATGCCGGACCAAGTCGGTAGTTTTGAGGCATCGCCTACAAGGGCGCCCATGGCATATAACGACGGGGGAAAGAGGTGTCTCTGGGTAGCTACTATCACTCTCTGCCGGCCGAAACTCTTGGTTGCTAGATCACGAATCTCGCTTCGTGATCGCGGATTCATACATGCCAACGACTCGGAAACTGAAGCACGCTGCACGCACAGAGTCGACCGTTAGAAAAGGAACCCGACATCACGTTGCAGCGTCACAATAGTTGACCCAGTTACCAAGTCGCTCTATTATATCACCCAACGCCAGAGTTTGGATGTCTCGATGCAGTTCTTGCTCAGGAGCAACGAGCTGAGCACCACAGTCGGATGAAAAAGATGCAGCGTCTACTTTTGAACTCACTGCACGTACCAGCCCCCCTGACCGGTATGCTCTGACCCGGAATGACCAAGCAAACTCCCAAGGGAAGCGCATCAGCTCCCCGTCTTGCCGCCCTCAAAAAGACCCAGTAGGATTGAGGGAAAGGCCACACGGTCGGAGACCCTATCGACCACGAATGGAATAAAGTCAATCATCGACCGCAATGAGAACATGGTCATCAAGAGAATCAAGAACGAGCATCCTGGACACCTGGGTTTTGTTCCCGCAATTCTCCAATTACCTGGGAATAGGTGACCATGAATTCTTCTCTCGAGATGCGCGTGCACTCTACGACCAGAGGTCTCGCCCAGGCGCCGCTATCTATATATAAGATGGCATTTTATATCCATCGGATGAGATTGAGCTAGATCTATAGCCACAATTCTTCCCTCCCCTCACGTCTCAGTCTAGTGGCATATTCACTGCCAGGGTTCTCTGGCTCATCAGGCGTCAGTTCGGCCGAGTACGCCATGGACTACGGCGAGTGGTGGCCTCGAAATCGGCTCACAGTCAGAAAAGACCGCCCAAGAACAAGACCAAAAAGGTCCTGGACGATGCCGTCCCTGGTCAGTCTGCTTTGGACGTCTCAGCCAAGATCAAAATAGAAGACATCGCTAGGGGCGTCACCCCACCATGGCACAGTACCTCCTCGTGGTAGGCCTGGGGAAATTTGCCTCTCCTTCTTGAGTACAGTCTAGGACCGGAAGCTATAGTCTGGTCCTCTTTGAAGCTCTTGTCCGATGGCCTTGAGTGAACGGGGGAGCGCTTAGAGTTCGCGGTCGCCTCATCCTACACCCCATACCCACAATGACTGTGGGTGCGAAGGTGAAGGCATCTACCCCTGGATATGCTCCAGCAAATGGGGAGCCGGGCTACAAATTCAGAGAACCACCCTATATATCATCCTTTGAGTTGAAGGTATGGTCTTGCTCTCGACTGTGTCGACAAATGCCCCGAGGAGAGAACGGTCTCTTCACTCCCAGCGCACACCACACCGAGTGTGGGTTTTCCGAAAAGCGAGTGGCTCGTTGGACAAGCACTGTCCTTACCTCGTACAACTAATTATATATCCAACATTGAGAAGATTCACAGTTCGCCAAGCAGGACGACTACCTGGAAGTGGCAAGTCCGAGATTTACTTGGGAAAGGGGGTTGAGGCGCTGCACCAAGCTTGCCAGAGGGAGCACATGGAGATGGTGCGGCTTGTCTTGGACCATGTTGGCCTATTCCCCCGTCAACCTGCTGACGAACCTGGCTTGCTTACTATATATATGGTCCACAAGGGTCTAGTCGTCCACTTCCTCGACGATGGGGGTTACGACGCTGATGACGAGTCAGAGTGGTCGGCTACCTGAGCTACGGCGAGTTGATCAAGCTCGAGTGGCTCGACCACAATACCAACGCCTCGCACGAATGTTTACAGATGTCCCAAGGCGTCACTGTGAACCGGACCGGAAGACCCCGTACCAAATGCTTAGCAAGCATGACGCAGGCACAAGAACAGCCCAACCCGATACCTTCACCCATGGCAGTATATACATATCACACATTTTCTCATTGTGGTTAGCCTTGGAAAACACTCATTGGGAAGATGACTAGGCGGCAAGATGATTGCCCTGCTGCCTGGGAAGGCAGCAAAGTCCTTCAAGTCTCCCTCATACTCTGATGGGCTGGGCGATGAAGGGCATTCCCCTATCTCAATGCCTTCAAATCCCCTGGCAGCAGAAGAAATTGCATCTCTAGCCACCTCCGGCTACCCATGGTGCAGAGAAAGCGGCGGTCCCGGAAGACAGACCATCTCCTTCCAGAACACTCTAGCTGTTGGTTTCAGCGGGCTTGTCAGGTTTCTCCGGGCTACCACATCACGGTGTGCTCTTCCAGTCCAAGAGCTGGGAGAAGATGAGAGGAGCAACCCGGGGTCGCAAGAACAAATGGCTCTCAAAAAGAGTATTATATAGAACCCAAAGGAGATCCAGCATTTGGAAGGCATGGACGACAACTTGAACGTGATGGCAACCACGTTCCAAATCATGCAAAGCTTCCCAAAACCCCTTCGCATTCTCAACCTCAACCTAGAGCAGCTTTGTCTTTCGATCGCATTTTCGGCCAATCATTCCCAATGGGTCGGAGATTTCATCTTCTTTTCTTCGCCGGCTCGTGGATATACACAGTCAGCTGGTCCAGTTGGCGGTCGACACATGAGGCTGAGGTCAAGGGTGTTCAGACAATCTGAACATCAACAGAAGCCCAACTTCTTAGTGTCAGTCAGACACTCTGGGAGACTGGGACAAAGTGTGCCCCCTTTCTTCACCTTTCCTCCGTACCTGGGTCAGGATAGGGTCAAAGAATGGATCCTCACCGCCTCCACCATACCACCATGGCCCCCTGACGGCAAGTTTAGTACGACGAGTTCCATTCCATCACCATCCAACATCTCGGCTTTATTCTATATATTTCATACCTACTCTTCATTTGTCCGGGTTCCAGCCCAAGGTAGACTACTCGTCTTCGATCCAGATCAACGGTCACTACGTCACGCAGATGATATACAGTCCCAGCCCGTCATGCTCGGATGCAGTTGCAAGAGCCACCTACAGCTCTTCGCCACGCCTCGGGCTTGATTCCCAACCCTCTATACCACAGAAGAAGGCGTACGAATTTCTCCTTGGCGGCATTAGATCTTGGATTCAACGCCGCATCTCCGAGGAGAAAGGGGAAGAACTCTCTTGTGCCGCGCACACGTTTCCTCAGCACTTGAAGAAGAGATGGGTTATATATACAGCACACACACATTCAATGTCGCACTGGATACCACCAAGTTCCAGGCCTTGGTTGAGAGCTGCCCTTCATATTGCAATGTCTGATCGGTTTATTTGATGGCTAACACCATACTTGAGAGAGCGCGGTACGCGCGTGACGCACTATTACATGAATCATATATGTATCTAACAACACCTTTCACCGAGGTTGCCTCACAATAGAAGAACAGAATCAGTGGTTATTAATGTATTAATATGCATACTATCTCGCGCCAGTCCCCAGCATCTTGACTATAAACAAGTTCAACAGTCCATCAGCCAAGGTCTATCCAAGACAGCATGCAATCATCTAGGCTCCCAACTCCATCTCTTCCTCGCCATATCCAACCCACCTGCACCATTCGTTTACTCATCAGCGTCACTCGGACCAGATCACTCATTGGCACCAGACTCAGCCTCAATCTGAGCCTTTCGAGCAGCATTGAGAGCCTTGAGCTTGGCAGTTCCAAAGCCCAGGACACCATCCTCCTGGTTGTCTCCAAGCCAGGGCTTCTTGGAATCGCTAAGGATGCTGCCAGTGACAAAGTAGAGGAGCTGGCCGATGATGATGAGCACGAAAGCGATGGGGTAAAGGAAGTGGACCTTGTAGCCAAAGACACGGGTGCCAATGATGACACCCCAGAAGTTGGCCGTCAGAAGCGAGATGTTGAGGAAGGCTGCGCTGCCCATTCGCAGCATGACAGGAACCAGCGCGTAGAACAGGTTCAAGCACAGCGTGAAACCGATGATCCAACCGATAACGTCGCCGTTCCAGGTGGCGTTATCGAAGGATGTTCGGTCAAAGATGGCTGCTTGGACAGCGTTGATGCACATGCCAAATAGGCCAAGGAAGGACAAGACATGGTACAGATGCGCCTTGGACACGAGCCACTCCTCAAAGACATTGGTGGTACCGTAGAGCGTGGCACCGAGCAGGGCAAAGAGATCACCCTTGACCATATCGAGACCCTTGCCGCCGTTGGAGCCCGTGATGTGGTCACTGCCAATCAGGATACCCATGCCACCGCAGCAGATGAGGATACCCACGATCTGGAAGATCTTGTAACGGACCTTAAGCAGGAAGAACGAGATGACGACGACGCAGACAATGGCCCAGAAGTTGATGAGCTGGGCCGAGAGGACGTTGGTGTAGCGGTAGGCCAGAACGGTAAAGTAGTTGCCCTGAACATCGAGGAACGCCATGATAAAGTACTTCCAGCCGTCAGTCCAGGCGACTCGAACCCACTCGCGAGGCCCATCCTTGAACAGGAAGATGGGGGTGTAGATGAGGAACATGAGGATGTAGTTGAAGACGGTCTGGAAGGCGGGGATGTTTGTACCCTCCTCGGCGAGGAAACTGGTAAAGGTGTTGGTCGACGTGATACACAGGGCGAGAACCTGGCCGAGGGCAAGGACGATCCAGAAGTCGACGGTAGTGAGGTAGCTGTACCAATAGACCGACTTGACCTCGAGGGTGTGAATGCCCTGACTAACAGCGGCGTCCTGGCTTTGGCCGGGGGCATTGGCGACGCCGACGACGGGGTCAGCGGAAGGAGAGCCGAAGCCCTTGGTGTCGCCGACGGAAGAGCTGTTTGTAGCCATGGTGACAGTAGTCGTGTTGTCTAGGCAAGATGTTGTGTATCGTAGGATAGGGATTGCGAAACGAAGCTCGACGGAGTCTAAGATCTACTCTATGAGGATCACTCGGTGTACAAGGCGTAGTCTGGAGATTCCCGTTAGCTCGTCCTCGTCAGAGTCCATGACGCTGATCGCATTGCGCCAACGTCGTACGTACCTCGAATAGCCCTATTCTAGAAGCGCGGATCGATATCTTGATGTAGTAAAAGTATAAAAGCCAGATCTACCAATCGCAAGAGATGCTGGTGGTCTGCTCAAAGTGTCGGATGAAGTCTTTCTTATCGTCCCCTAGGTTTGCAGCAAGCGCAAAGACTCAAAGTCGCTCGCTGGTGTTTTATAAGCCGAAGCGGCACATGTAGCGATGTGCCAGCGCGTGGTAGTCAAAGGAGAGGGCCGAATTGGCGCTTGCCGACATGGGCTGGAGGGTAGAAGTAAAAGGAGGAGAGGCCAAGTCCAGAGGAGGACTGTGATCAGATGAGAGGCGAGGGCTTTTTGAATGCGCCCACCTTCTGCGCGAGACTGGTCTGTGGAGTGAGTAGTTGGAGGCGATTGATCGGCGGCGACTAGACGGAGACACCGTTGAAAGCGACGATCCCTTCTGACAACGATAGAGAGAAGAGGAGGAAAAGAAGAGACGGGACAGGCTGAGCGCAACATCTTGTACCGCGACCATGGTCGACAGGCAGGTTGTCTCCATCATCTGCTGGTCCATCAATTTTTTTCCTTCTTCTCTCAGCCTCGGCCAAACCCAAACAGGCAAGGTCTCAAGATGCAGCTGATGATGAGGCTTCTCATTGGCTTTGAGGCGCACAAAGATCCACGGGACCACGGGAGCCAAGAACCAGCACTAAACTTGATCAGGGTAAACGTCCTGGCGTGGTGGGCTGCCCAGCCAGTCTAGCGGTTCTGCTGTGGCCGTGGCGTTCTTCACGGCGGGGTCACGGCGGGGCCGGGGGCCAAAGCTCCCTGGGAGAACTGCTGCAGCAGTCAAGTTACAGTGCTTACAGTAGGTGGCATCTGCGCGGGCGAGTTTAGGGTGAGACTCTGGCTGCCACATGTGCAGATTAATAAGACATACAGAGAAACAAATTCCATGAGATCATTCAGAAATAGAGTCGCTACTAGAAGAGTCAATCGAGATTGGCCCCGCGCCATCTTCAGCTCGAGTCCACGCTGTTGGTGGCGTCCTGAGGGCTGAAGTCCCGGGCGGCTACGGCGCACAACCCGGTCTAGAAGGTCTGGGCATGGTTGCTGATTTGGGGCGTGAGGTGATTAGTAGGTAGCCACGTGGGGGATTGGCCCAAATGCAATCGAGCAATTAACTTGACATCGAATCATGTACCATCTCTTGGTCATCGGATTGTGATATATTGAGCTGGGTGATTGCGATATACGAGTTTCTCAGACGACTCCCATATCCACTTTTCGATGCTCCATCTCCATCATCGAGCTATTCCGTGCCATCAACCCTCAAACGCCGAATGGAATACAAAGGCATTGTCGAGACATCTACTCAACTATTTTCCGTATCGATATGGCATTCCTATCCTTGTGGTGTGGCATCTGCGACATCGAGGTTCAACTCCCAGGTGTCTTCGCACAAATCCGACATCCCGCAAGGCGACCTCGATAAAGACAACCATGTCTTTTCCGCCGACCCTTCATTGCCCCTATCCGGCATTCTGTTCATGCTGAACCGACATCTCAGCCAAGGTCAGGGCATATTGCAGAAGTCTAGTGGCTTCTGATATGTTAAATCGTCGAGTGTCATGACCCAGAGAGGACGTTTGACATGGCGATCCGTACGGTACGGCCTATCCAGACATTGTTCCTCGTCATGCTATCTGTCTGTGCAGAATCTCTCCCTGAGTCGAGTTAGCCATGCTGCAGCCATGAAATTCCTGGTTTGAAGAGAGCATACGAGACATTATAGGCATTTGCCTATCCGTCGGAGACGTCGTGTTGCTGGTAACTGGCTCCCGCTCGGGCAACGCCGAAACTTCACGGAGGAAGAGGTCGTTGCATTCTTTTTCCGAGGTGACAGTGTACGTTTGGGAACCGCTTGTTGTTCCTAGGAAAACTCGTCAGTGGTTGATCCGTTGAACTCCACTTTCGCCGGGATTCGATACAGTTGTCCGAAAAGCAGGCGGGCCGGGCAGTCTCACCAGGCTTCGTCGGAGGTAGAGATTTCGGAGGAGCACCGTCGGGCATGTCGTTGTTTCTGCGAAGGGAAATCCCCGAGTATTATGATGTTGCTAGACCTAGATGCGGTCTTCAGGGGGTTTCCGTGGGGAAATGTCGACATCCGACAGGTCGGACAAAGGACGTAGAGATAGATGCTCCGAAACCCGATTTGCTGACACTGGAGCTTCTTGCCGTATGTCACTCATCAAAAAGACAGCTTATCCAATACTAACACCAAAACACAAGCACAGAGGATCAAGTCAAAGGAGACAAGAAGCGGCAAGTCCTTTATAAGTCGAAAAGACACCAAATCACACAACACCCGGACATCTAAGCCGCAAACAACAACCCGGCCATCGGGAGGCACAGCGGCCGAGAGTGGATCCCTCGCCGCATCGTATTTCGTACCGGCGACTCGAGGATCCACCATCTGGCGATTCATCCAATGAGCGCCCGTCTTGAGATGATTGCCAGCAAGGGGGCCACCTGGCTTCGCGCCATCATCCCCGAATGGGGTAAGCAGCTCTGGGCTCAGGATGGGGATAGGGCTGTCCTATGGCATGGCGGTGCGAGATACGGTTGGGGACGGATTGGGCAAAATCAGTGCAAGAGACGTGTCGTATGCCTCGGTTCAGGTGCCAGGCGGAGAGATCAAAGGGTCCGTTTGTCAGCCCTATTTCGTCTGGTTTCAAGGAGTGGTTGTCGTCATTCATACGCTGGACTCGGTGGCTTAGGTTCCTTGCATTGCGTGGACATCTTGGAGCATCCCAGCCGAATGTTTGTTTAGCAGAGGCCATGTTTGTCAAGTAAAACAAGACGAAGGGAAAATAGATACGAATAACTGCAATATCACTCACTTATCCCAGTGTGTCAGAGTATATCCTGGAGCACAACGTATTCCGGACTCCATCAACACCTACCACCACCATTCATGGTCAAAGCACAATAGAGCTCCCTTTCTCATACTCCTACCACCTCAAATACTGCCCAAACATAGTTAAACAGCTCGTTATTACAACATTTCTTCAACTTACGTTCAACATTATGCTCGACGAAGAATGAACAAATCCCAAGCTGTTGACCATTAAAAGACAAGATCTCAATTTGTATTCCTAGCCAACCATTCCATTTACTACCTCCAAGAGGGCACGGACACCATCTCCCCAACATCAATCACACTGCAACGTCACATGGATCTCCATCACTTGGGCTTTGTCTCACCTCCAGCATTTGAGTAACACGAGTCCCGTGCTCCAGGCACCGGGTCCGCTGATATGCACCCACTGAAGACCAGCTGCGCCCTTGTTGGGAGTATGCGACAAGTCCATTGGTCAAGTCTAATCACGTAAGGGAATTTAGCCAATCATCTCTCTCCCCCATCGGCCATCAGGGTCTCGGCCCCTCAAACGTCATTGCTAGCGGCAGGTACCTTATCGCTCCGGGTCCTCCTCCACTCGAGCCGAACTGCTCCTTCTTCCATCTTCATCATCAACAAGACAGGACTGAGTCATCCTCCCGTCTCGTTGAATCACTTTTGTACTCATATTTGCACACAACCACGTCTTTCTTTGCAGCATGGTCTTGCGGAGTAGAGCTTTGGCTGCTAGCTCAGCGTTTGCCGCTGTTGCTCACGCCGCTCAGCCGGGAGCTGTCCAGCCTGTGCCAGGTCCCATGAGAGACCTCACCTGGGGTCAGATCAACTTTATCCACACAACTGATACCCATGGCTGGCTTGGGGGGCATCTTCAAGAGTATGTACCTTTGTGGCTGGCGTCTAGGACTTGCGACTTGTAGCTAACCTTATCTAGAGCTCAGTACTCGGCCGATTGGGGAGATTACATCTCCTTCACCCAACACATGCGCAAGCAGGCCGACGACAAGGGAGCGGACGTGATAGTAATCGATACTGGCGACCGAGTCGAGGGGAACGGCCTCTACGATGCTTCAACCCCCAAGGGCCTCTACCAATACGATATCTACGCCGAAGCCGACGTCGACATCATCTGCACCGGCAACCACGAGCTCTACAAGCATTACTCGGCCGACAAGGAACACAATACTACAGTCCCCAACTTCAAAGGCAAATACCTTGCCTCGAACCTCGATTACATCGACTTTGAGACGGGCGATCGCGTCCCTCAAGCTCAGCGCTACCGCAAGTTCAAGACAAAGAACCAGGGCCTCGAGGTGGTGGCTTTTGGCTTCATCTTTGACTTTACCGGCAACGCCAATAATACCGTCGTCCAACCTGTGGCGGAGACGATCAAGGAGGAATGGTTCCAGAAGGCTATCCGTGAGAAGCCTGATCTCTTTGTTGTTATTGGTCATGTTGGTCTCCGCATGGAGGAATTCAAGACCATCTTTACCGCGATTCGCAAGCAGAATTGGCATATTCCCATCGCCTTCTTTGGCGGTCATGCTCATGTTCGAGATGCTGTCAAGTATGACTCCAAGGCCTTTGCCATTGCCAGCGGCCGGTATCTGGAGACGATTGGGTGGATGTCGATCGACGACGTCAAGAAGCAAGGCGCCAAGGAAGTCGAGGCTGCAGCTTCTCCCTCTTTTACTCGCCGATACATTGACAGCAACCTCTACGGACTTCACTACCACACTGGTTTGAACGAATCGACGTTCCCTACTGAGCAAGGCCAGAAAGTTAGTGGTATGATTACCAGTGCCCGCAAGGCGCTCAATCTCGACCACAGGTTTGGGTGCGCACCAAAGACGTTGTGGATGAACCGAGCCAAGTACCCAGGCGAGGACAATATCTACAGCTGGATCACCGATCAAGTCCTCCCAGATATCATCACGCGCGAAGATCGCAAAGACAAGCCAAGAATTGCCATTACCAACACGGGTGGCGTCAGGTTCGACATCTTCAAGGGCGCTTTTACTCGAGACAGCACCTTTGCCATCAGCCCCTTCACTAGCGGCTTCCGATACATCCCGGATGTGCCGTACAAGATTGCTTCCGAGGTGATCGAGGTGCTAAACAGCCTCGAGAGGATCTTGGCAGAGCAGGGTGCTGACACCAAGTTCTTGGGTCTTCCTCAGCAAATGTTCCCTATCCCTGCTACTGTGTCATCCAAAGATAAGGAAGAGGAAGGTCGTCTGGAACTCCGCAGCTATGATGACAAGCCAAGTCTTACGGCCGGTTACACCACCGAGGATGACATTGGTGCTGACGGCGACGACACGGTTCATGAGCCTGTCAAGTCGTACCACCTTCCCAACTGTGTGCAGGCCGAGATTGCCTTCCCCGAGAGCGGCAAGCCTGAGACGGTGGATCTTGTTTACCTCGACTTTATCCAGCCGTGGCTCCTGGATGCGCTCAAGTTCCTGGGCGGTGAGTATAACAAGGACAGTGTCGAGCAGTATATCGATGGCACTTGGACATATCACATGACGGAGTGGATTAGCAAGAACTGGAAGGGCAATTGCTAGATTACATGGACAGATTATGATAAGATACGTGAGCAGCATACATTCGACCAAGTGTCAGGGGCGTTTGGATAGGGACAGCATTCAACAGTATTGACTCCAGGGTCGGTCAAGATATAAATTGAACCAAATCATCAACTCTTTCTGATCTCTTAAACCTCTTCTTGCATCTTGCTTGTAATATCCCTGACGCTTTATCCATGCTGTCCGAGTGTAAATGCTGACCGAAGCACAAGTCAGTATCATCTCCCCCTTTACTGCAAAGTTGAACAAGCCATGGGGTACTGTGGTAGATTTGCGGACGCTATGCTACCTATCTAACAAAGACTTGAAGCCCCAGTCTCATGTATGTGTTGTATGTTCCGTATATCGAATTAAGCACATGAAAGGATCGTAACTCATGCAAGCATGAAGCAAAAAAGCAGAAAAAGTCATGTACCAGAACCCAAACCCATTCCCAAACGATTCAGTTCCATGTTGACGACCAAGACAGGGTGAGACAATTTCGAGGAGACTGCAGCTCCGATAGCTATATCCCCCGTCGTGAGAGAGGGCCGTTCTTAGTTCTGGGGGAACTTGAAGCCGGGGGGGACGCAGTAGGGGCTGTTGCTGGGCTTGTAGAAGACGCAGCCGGTCTTGGGGGGGCAGGCGCCAGCGAACTAGAAGCTTGTGAGTATCTCTTTTTATGAGAAGGAGGATGGTGGAACTTACGACCCAGTTGCGGGTGACATCGCAGACCTGCCAGCCCTTGAGGTCGCCAGTGCAAGAGTAGGTTCCGGGGGTGCATCCCTTGGGAGGAGAAGCAGCGCCGAGGGTGGCGAGAGCGGCAACGAGGACGGCGGTGACCTGCATGATGACGGTGTTTTAAGGTGAAAGCGAATGTTTTGTTTGTTTGAGCGAGAGGTTGTTTGCTTGCTTGCTTGAGTTGACTGATGAGGATGAGAAGTATTGGGATCTGGGGGAAGGAAGGGGGAGTTTATATACTTTTTCAGAATCACGTACGTTACTATTCTTGCTCACTTTAGATCTCTAATACCCGACGGTAAAGAGAACACGAGCTGACAAGGCTCCCTCTCTCTCTTCCCCATGATGGTGTGGAGGCGAAGCAGCTCTCCCCCCTCCCCCTCTGAGGCTATTCCACCCCCCCGTAAAGAGGCGGCCCCAATGCCGAGATACATGTAAGCCACTCACCCGGAAGAGGGGACGGGTGATCAGCAGAGCGTGGGATCGGAATACGATGTCTGGTGGTTGCTCTCGTAGTAACTTAGGGGGGGGAGGGAAATATCCTGATTGCCTTCTTGGCTGGTAAGTGGTGATGGACCCCGTATTCGCCAATGCAGAAGGGATCATACAGCTACTACAGTACAGTGTACAGCTAGCCTATCCTAGTAGTATGAAGCTCTACAGCTCCGAGGAGAGAGTCCACTTACAAGCAACATGGGTGACAAAGAACCCCAGCCTTACGCTCTGTTGCTCAAGGGCCCCCGCTACATTCAGTCCTACCGGAGGATTTGCTTACTCTTCTGTATGACCCGAGTGATACGCATATTCCTTGCTTGCAGCTGTGATACAAAAAGAAACAGTCGATCAAGCATGAAAGGAGTCGATGAATTATCTCACACGCATCCCTCACGCAGTGTAACACTGACTATTCTCTCACCCATGATCGAAAAAAGACATCCATCCATCGCTCCTTCATCAATAACAATTCCTTCATCTAAAAATAAAACAAGTAGAAGATACTAGGCTTGTCGTCAAAGTTGCTTTATACCCCGCAAGCCCAATCACCACACCCTCACTCGACAAAACCTCATGCTTATTCGTCCAGTGCCAAATGCAAGCCATTCCCCCCGCTCGTGTTTGAACAACGCCCCCGAGGGTCCGTGTTTTTCCAGAAGGGAAATTCGGGGGAATTTTTCATGCGGCTTTTGCTTGTGCTGACGGGCTTTTCTCTGCTTGCCTATTGGGCTTTTTCAATAGAGCTTTATTGGAAGATGGTCAAGTTTTAACATTTTAAAAGGGTCTGTGATTGGAGTATGTTTTTGCCCCATGTCCTTTTTGCCTTGTCGGGCAGCGTTCATCTCGTGATGGTTCAAATTCCCTTTCAGGCCTCGGATTCACACTAGACACGAGCTGAAAAGACAAGAATACGGAGACAATGTCAAGCCCCTCGCGGGTCGTCGCCCGACTGGAGTACATACAGTAGCAAACCTGCACGATGGCATCATCTTATTCGAGAGTCAAAAGGCCAGCCCTCGGCTAGGCTAGGCTAATATAGGGTGTGTACTCAAAGGACGGGGTGCGTTTGTCCGTGTGTGCCTGCTGACAGGCCCGAGGAACCTATCGTCTTCCGTAGAGACCTTGGGCTCGTCTGATCGGTGCATGAGTGCCAATGTCAGTCAGTCATTGTCCGATCAACCTACAGTACACCTACGGGAAGGCTTGCAGTGCAGTCTGCAGAGCAACACGAGGTAGCAGCAGTCGCGGTCTATGCTGTGACACCCAAGCCAAGCCAACCGTCAGCCAATTCATCCTCAACAAAGTAACAGTAACATGTCTGTCTACCTGCCTACCTAGGCAGAACAGTACAGTCTCACTCCCCGTGCTACACGGCCTATGCAGCCCCACACCGCCGTGCCGCCAAGCCCGGTCTTTGCTCCGCTCATCGGCGGAGGACACCAGCCCCTCATCGCCCGCTCTGGCCGAGACGCCGCCTCCCTCTGGGGGACGTGGCTGCTCACGGGAGAAGCCCCTCCAGGGTCCTCGACACCCATTCCTCATTGGAACCGTAGCATCGTGAGGCTGACTCCAAAAGCCAGACACGGGAATATCACGAGTGAAACCATCCAATAGCCTCGGGGCATGCCGTTGAATCAGTTGAACCTAAAAGCAAAAACTCGTTTCCATTTACAGCCCAGAGGCCAATGTGCCACCATCATTGGTTCCGCATCAGCCGAGTCTAGTCATTAACTCCCGCGTCTGTCTGACATCCATCCATCCATCCATCCATCTCCTTCCTTGGCTTCCCTACTCTACAGTCCCTCCCATCTCCGGTTGATTTGCTTCCTCCGTACCTGCAGAATCTAGTGTCAGCCAGCCGTCTACACAAGCGGATGTCGCGGCAACTCAAAAGAGTCAAGTCACTTACCATTGGCGAGAGGAACAAAACGCCGCCCAGCAGCGCCACCACGGTCGACACGAGTGTCACCTTGTTGAAGCCGTTTCCAAGAATATCAAACACTCCGCTAGGCGCAACCCGAGTGCCAAACACGTCCACGCCATAAGCCACCACCAGACTGGTGCTCTCCACGATGGCTGGCGATGCAACAATGCCCTTGACGCCCAGCACGTTTCGCTGGTGCGAGACCACCGACTTGGGGTCAATCTCGATGCCTGGCGTGTACTTGATGAGGCCCTCAGCCTCCTTCTCAGCTGGGGTCGAGTCTCGGCCGACGGGCCGACGGGGATCGAGGATCTGACGAGACAGACCGACGATGCCGTGAGACTCAGGAAGGTAGCCCAGAACCTGACGGTTAGCAATACCCTGTCGAGTCTGCGTCACAGCAAGAGAGTCGAGGGGCTGAGAGAGAACATAGGCCTGCTCCTCAACCCAAGGCAGAGGAGGTCCAGTCGGCGTGTCCACGGGCTTAAGCGAGGAAAAGTTAACAGCATCGCCAAGAGGACCACGGTCATTAGGCGAAGATGACTCGTAGAGATCAGACACGACGATCTGATATCCCTTGATGGATCGCTTGGTGCCATCTTCGAGAGTATGCTGCCCAAAGAAGGTGCATGCATACCAGTTCTCAGCCATAGTGCAAGAGACTGGCTTAGTCGAGTCGACGCCGGCATACGATGAAGAGGCCAGAACCTGGCCCGAAACGGTATCAACCAGCTGAACTGACAGGGTGGATTCAGCCTTATTGGCGGCAGCCACCACGACCGTGTTGGGGTTGAGGTACTTGTAGCTGACGCGACGGTCCGCCAGGACGCGACCAATAGAAGCCACGGGGTCGTGGGACGAAGGCTTGGCAATATCAACAATGGTCTGTCCAGGGAAGAGCTGAAGTTGCCAAACTTCCTCCTCAGAAACCTTGTTGTTCTCCTCAACAAACTTGACGCCCTTGAGGACATCGCCCTCGCCTCGAATGACGATGGTCTGATCAGGAGTCCAGCCAGCAGGAATAGGGCCGGCCTCACCATTGACACCAATGGGGAGCAGCCACTTGCCCGATGAGCTGTCGACGACGACAGTGCTGGACACGGGAGGCAGCGATCCAGGGGGCATCACCTCGACAACGTCACCAGTGTCGCTCTTGATAGCAACATATTCACCCTTGGCTCCACGAAGAGTGACAATGCCCTCATCCTTAGCATAGATACCCTTGACGTCCAAGGTCTCGCCAGGGAGCTGAGGGAGGACAGACTTGGACCAGACAATCTGGCCATTGTGCTCAGTGCTGAGTCCATACATGCGGCCACGTCGAGTCGCGAGCACGATGAGCTTGTTGAACCCAAAGGTATCCCGGTGAAGACCCTCCTTCTTACTGACGGGCTCACCACCGAAAACACCAGTGATGAATCGCTCAGGAAGAGAAGCAAGGTAGTCGGGGAGGTATTGAAGATCATCAATGTGACGGGTGACGCGGTGAATGTAGGCCTCAATGGGGTTGGTGTGAGCCTCCTGCTCAAGGACCTTGGCAAGGTTCTCGCTACCAGGAACATCTGCCCACACAGCAGCAACGGCAGCACTGAGGCCTTCGGGGCGCTTCCAGGCGATCTCACCATTGCGCACGAGGACCCAATCCTCCGACTTGGTAAGGGCAGCGGCTCTGACAGCGAATCCTTCGCCGCCAGGCTTCTTGATGACTTCAGCAACAGCGTGAACGGCCTCAATGGCGCCAGCAGGCTTAGTGGGCCAGCGAGCAAGAACAGCATGCGACTCGGAAGACACAACAAGAGTCTCATCCTCAGTGATACGGGCAAAGTAGACGTTGGCTCCCTCAGAGCTGGTCGAGATGGCGCCGAGGCCCGACAGGTGAGGCAGCTCGTAAGCCTTGGAGACCTGGTTGCTCTTCAAGTTGGTGTGATAAACCTCGGCCTTGTTGCCCGTCTTGGTCCGGGTGTGGACGAGGAAGTGCGGCTGCGACTGGACAAGATGCGGGGCATGAATCGCGACAGAGACGGCCTCGGCGGGGAGCTTGAGCTCCTGGGTCGTCTTGCTGCCCAGAACGTTGACCTTGAGCTTGGACAGGCTGGCATCGGCCCACGCGAGGATGGGCGCCGCCGAGTTGCCGCCGACAAACATGACGTCCTTGGGTCCGTGGACATCGCCCTTGGTTCCAATCGACAGGTCGTCCACGCGCGTTCCAGACACGGTATCGAGAGCCGTGACCTTGAGGCTGTAGGACGAGGGGGATCCGTGGAGGCTGACAACGTAGATCTTGGAGATATCGGTAGAAACCTGAAGAGGGATGTTCTTGGCCACCTCGCGGAACTCCCAGACAACCTGGCCGAGGGTGCCGTGTATACGTCGCAGAACCGTCGAGCCGTCCTCCTCAAACAGAACCAAGACATCCTTCCTCGAGCTCTCGGTCAGCTCCAGAATCTCCAGATCCTTGACCTCGCCCTTGAATTCGTTGTGCCAGACATTGCGGCCCGTCAGAGCATCCCAAGCCTGGACGCGCGCGCCATGTGCAGCAGCAACCCAGTGCTCTCCCTCGGCAGCGCGCAAGAAGCCGCCGCCATTGGAGATGCCATCTGAGATCTGCTGGCGCCAGACGAGGGCGCCGTTGCTGGGGTTTACGGCGCCGACGATGCCGACGTCGCTGAGGGTATAGAGGAGGCTCGCCTTGTCCTGCTTTCGCGGCCGGTGGAAGAAGGTGGTCTCGACTTGGGGGACGCCGACGAGCGCGTGGTGGAAATCGATGTGGCCGACCTCATCCTGGAACACGGCCGCGCCGAGGGACGAGAGCCCCAGGAGGAGCAGTGGCTGGAGTGATAGCCGCATGATGGTGTTGTGAGGGGGGCGTTGTGCGGCTTCACTTTAACGCTTTGGAGCTTCGAGAGCTGGCTTGATGCATCATGACGGCAACCTGTTCGTTGCGCAATGCTTAGTCATCTAGATTGCGGTGTAGGGTAATCAACTTGGTGTTGGACTGTCAGCCTAGTACTTGTGAAAAGGAACATAATTGTCTTGGGTTTAAATGCATTAGAGGATTCCGAAAATGAATGAAAAATGGACATGAATTAATTAATTATCTAATAAATTTGGAAAAGCAAATCAAGTGAGCTGGGAAGAGCAGTATATGTGAACTAGCCAATGGTTTCACACCTTCACACTATCCACCACTACAATCCAAGGTCAGAGTGCTTGTCGCATGCTTCACATAGAATTAAATGCTAAAAAGTAGAAATATTTCATCCAACAGCAGGTTTATTCTAATCATAAAAGAAAAGATTTGAATTTACATCCAATAGTTCTAGAGTATCAACATCTTCGTCCTACACAAGACACATGTCATGAGACACCTCCACGCGGCTCCAAGATAGATCGCGTGCCACTAACCACAACCTCATGTCTCAACATTCAACTTGGCACATCATCCATAAATACTAAAAGCTACCATGGGCCTCATAGAAGGCCATCTCATAGCTCTTGAGTCCTTACCTGCGAACTCATGAACCTCAGCTGGTAGTGTCTTCCAACATCCCACCTCGATATCCTTCGGAACTCGTTTTAGTCTATAGGCTTGAACGAATAGAGCCTACCAGGGGTCCAACACACACTTACACCTCTCCAGTCCTTCCAGTCCCCGAGTCACACAGTCAGTCGCC
This sequence comes from Fusarium protoensiforme, assembly GCA_011320165.1. Classification (NCBI taxonomy): domain Eukaryota; kingdom Fungi; phylum Ascomycota; class Sordariomycetes; order Hypocreales; family Nectriaceae; genus Fusarium; species Fusarium protoensiforme. The sequence goes on along the minus strand of JAANQP010000460.1, from coordinate 2,765 downwards.
GCTAAAAAAACAATGGAGGCAAGTCTCAAACCAACATTAAAAACCTCCCACTTACACACACCAGCCTCGATCACTCATCCCATCCTGGACCACAACCCCTCTCCCCGGCATCGTCCTCTCTGCCAGCGGTCTTCTCGCCCTCGCCGACCTCCGCACCATATCCCGCCGCACAGCCCTCGTGGGCGGCGCCTCATGGGTCGACGCCCTTGTGCTCGCTCCAGGTCTGCACTACCAGCAAGCCTGCGACGATTTTGAGCGCGAGGCCCCTGTTGGTTTGGTTGCCTTGCCTGTCGAGGCTTTCAACGGGGTGCGTTATGCAGTCAAGAATTCCGTGACGGCGAGTTACCTCGTGGCTCTTTGCAGCCAAAGCCCTGAGGGCATCGTGACGTTGGATGTTGGGCTGGATGTGCCCTGGAAAGCAGCAAAAGACTTCAAGAAGCTGTTCAAGAAAAGGAAGCTTGAAGACGAAGAGGATGAAAACGAAGACAACGATGACTGGGATGCCCTCCCCGATGTCGACTGGCTCAGTCATCTCCTCTACCTCGTCAGCCCCCTCCTCACAGTCTCTTCCCTCACCTTCATGATCCTCTTTGAGGACTGGTGGGGTCTCGCCATCCTCCTGACACTCATAACCTCGCGAACTCTCAACGTCTGGGCCATTAAGCACCGCACCCAATCACCGGGCCACACTCCTCACGACCACCGCGTCACCGAGTACATCGTCGATCTCGGCGGCGGTCATGCCGCACGTCTTCGAGGTCCGGACGCAGACCTTCAGGCCCTCGTCACACATGCCTGGCTGCGTGCTCAGTCGCACATCGACGGGTATCTCGAGGCGATAGCCAAGCTGCTGGTGTACCTCACTGCCGCGCTGGGAGGAAACATGACCCAGGCTGGGTCCATCGTGCTTGTTGGGTTATTGCTGATAAGCGCTGCCCTGCTCGGTTTGAGCAACGCCCATGCCAGAGGCATTCGTGTACATGGCCGGTATGCATTACCCGAGACGGAAACGACAAAGAAGAGAAACACGAGTTCAGGGACAAGTCGTGGGAGTAGCACAGCCATGAGGGAGGCAAGCACGGCATCAGTTCCACGGAACCGAGTTGCGGCAGCACCATAGCGTTACTGTCACTGAGAAACAAGGCGCACAATGCTCTGGTTACGCTTGTCGTCCGTTAATTCATAGAAACTACCCATTATCAACTCCTGTAGTAATAATACTGTACAAGCCCAGTTCCGTTCATGTGCGGCCCAAAAAAGACAACCAATGTTCTTCTCTTCACACTTCTAAGCCGATTCATCCCTCACCTTTGAGTCTAGGAGAAATGATCGAAAAATTCCGTATCCCTGTCTGCCAAGATTGCATTCTAGGCCTCCTCGAACTTTGCTGGTTCATCTGTTTGCATGGGCTCGGGCTCGGGGGTGGCGAGCGCCTCTTCCGCTGGTGGCTCGACTGCAGCAGCTTCAGGCACAGGCTCCTCGGGCTTCGCTTCTTCCGTGGCTGCAGGTTCTTCCGTAGGCCCAGCCGGCGGCTCAGATGGTATTAAAGCCGACTCAGGGGCTGGTTCCGGTGCGGATTCAGATACGGGCTCAGATACGGGCTCAGGTACGGGCTCAGGTACAGCCTCAGGCACGGCCTCAGGTGCAGGTTCGGGGACTGGTTCCACAGCTGGCTCGACGACAGCTTCAGCAACAGGCTCTGGCGCCGGGGCTGGCACTTCGCTCTGCTTCTGTTCAGACTGGCGGTCAAGCTCGCCCATCAAGCCATCAAGCAAGTCAGGCTCCGAGACGGGAGCTGGCACCTCCTCCTTGATCTCGGGCTGAGGCTCGGGTTGAGGCTCGGGTTGGGGAGGTGACACCGGCTTGGCTTCCTCAACGCTAGTCTCCTGAATAGTCGTCTCAGCTGGTGGCTCAGGTGGAGGCTCTTCAACCTGAGGATCGGCCGCTAGGACATCGGCCACTTCAGAGGGTGGCCCGATGAAAGAAGCCGAGTCTTCAGGCTTGATAGTATCCTCAGTCAGGCCGGTATCCATCTGCTCAAAAGGAGGCCTCTCGGGGACTGTTGCAGTCTCCTCGCCAGACTGACTCTCTGCTGCTGTTCTGATATCGCTTCCGGGAGCAGAAGTACTTGGCTCACCAGCACTTGGTGTGGTCGCGATATTGCCGACTTGCTCAGGTGGGGGTGGTAGCAGTGCGTCGTTGGCAGTCGGCTCCAAAGTCGGCACATCGCGCTCAAGTGCAGCCTCAGGGGCGTCTCCAACAACCGTCGATGGCGGCTCGGCCACAGTTGAGTCTGTTGTCTCAGATACCACAGGTGCCACGGGTACCACGGGTACCACGGGTACTGGAGGCACCTCTGGAACCTTGCCCGCCTCGAAAGGAGCGTCGATAGCGGCCTTTACCAGTTTCTCCTCCTCCGTTGCAGGCACTGGGGCCTCTGCCTCAACAGGAGCGTCTAATGCTGCCGCAAGCGACATCTCCTCGCTCTTTTCTACGGTAGGCGAGGGAAGGATGACGTTCTTCAGCGGGCTGCCCTCAAGTCTTGAGCCTCCAGGGGTGAGATTCAACGGAGGAGGAGCAAGGTTGAGAGGGCTTGGTTGCGGTGGCTGTGATGAAGTATCGTCTTTCATTTCGACATCAGGTTGTTCGGTCGGAGGAGCGGCCGCGTCAGGGGCTGGGACTGGTGCTGGTGCCGGAACTGGAGCCGCAACTGGAGCCGTAGCCGCAGGAGCCGGAGCTGTAAGAGCCGGAGCTGTAAGAGCCGG
>JAANQP010000459.1:0-104862 GCA_011320165.1 Fusarium protoensiforme | reverse complement strand
CGATCTGGACTGCGCTTTTAGCACGGTATCGGAGCATTTGCATCACCAGTGATGTTTTTTTTCCACGATCAAGGCCGGCCCTGCTAAATGCAAAGCAACTAAGCTATTGGACCCGCCAATCCACTGTAGCCCAGCCACTGTTCCAAGCCGAGGTTCAGTCAGGCTTGGGTGAGACATTTCGATGCCTCTAGGTTTCGTTTCTTCTTTTTCCCTCTCCCCCCCCCNNCTGGCGCCAGAACAAAAGAGGAACGAGGGACAATGGGTGTGCCTGTCCTGTCCCCTTGCCTTGCGTTGGTCCCCGAGTACCTAAAATACGGGCAGATGATGGTGGTGAGTTCACAGGGCCCCCCTCCCCCTTGCTGATGCGGTGCGCTGATGTCTCATGTGCGGCATCATTTTTGTATCAGTCAGTGCGTTTGCAGCCGCGTTGTCTCCTCTCATTCTGTGACCTGTCTCTGTCCATCCATCTCTCGTGTATCTCAATGAAGAAACCCTTGCCGCCCCCCCTTCATGACCCATAAGACACAATTAATTGGAAACCCGGTATGTAGCCACCTGGGCTGGGGCTGGGCTGAGCCACCGCATCTAACTACTGGATTACATACGCACTGCATGATGCCATGCGATGCAGTGCGCGATAATTTCAGGGTTTGGGTAAATTTGAAAGACATACCAGCCGCCAAAGCCTCGCCCATTCATCCATCACGGTTCAATCCTCATGTCCAACCACCGTTCTCGCTCCACAGCAGAACAGCTACAACTCACGCGTCGCAATCTCTGCGTCTACGGTGTGGCAGTCGACAATGGGCAGATAGTTTCTGCCCCCATTTCTCCCCCAGCAAGAGTTCGAGTCTCGCCGAGTCGCCACCGCCGTCACGACCGACACCGAACCAGGCCATCTGCCACGTGGAGATAGGCTGCTAACCTGGGTTATGCAAGGGCCAAGGCGTTCTTGTCGACTGAGGACCCAGGCAAGCTCAAACCCCCCCGGTATCCCCTTCAGCAGAGCAGGAACTGAGCCAAGGCCAGAGCCCAAGCTCCGAGGCTGGTGGTTGGTTGGTTCCCCCTCCTCTCTCGACAACTTTCTCCGGATTAAGCATCGCGTGTGGTTCCAATCCGAGTGTCACTTCCACTAGCGCTGCACTACATATCGCCGGCGCGGAAAAGGGGGTCAGGTCAAGGGAGGTGTGTGCCCCTTGCGACGGACACTGACCCCGTTAGGTTCGTTCACCTTGACCAGAGAGAGAAAGCAAAGTAAAGTAAAGAAAGAAAAAAACATGTTTGCGATTGTGACGCGATGCTTCAAAAAGAGACCAGTCGCAAATAGGCGGTAGTGGCGGGCACCTTGACAAGGCTCGCAGCAGTCTGTGGCCACAAGGCGCGTAGTCCACCTCTAGGAATTGCTTTTTTGGCTCCCGTATGATCAATCAGCTGTCATGGACCCGTCTCCCATCTCCCATCCTGCCAAGGGTTCCCGAGGAACCGGGACCGTTCTCGAGCTTGTTTCTTCTGCATCCATACGTACAATGTATTCACTCTCGGTAGTCCCGTTGGTGCCCACATCGGAAACGGCAGCTCTCACCAAGTCAGATGGCGTTCAGCCCGTGGTGGTGGCCGTGTTTTGCTTCATTCCTGGTCCTGGGGAAAGACAAAGAAGCAAAAAAAGATAATCTCGAGTCTAATTCCTCCTCTCATTTCTCATTCCTCTTTGCCGCGCATGGCGACCATCATCTCCCTCCCTACATTGGGCATCACCCACTCTGCTAGGCTCCCAGGTGGTTTTGATGTAAGGGAGTCATCCGTTGGAGAACACATTGTTACACTGAGATGTCAGCCGATGATGCTTCATGTCTTGATATCTGACCTCTGGGGTCTGATATCTGACAAGTTTATCTCAAAAGTGATCCATCATCACGTTGGCAGCCGAGACTTGCATGCCTTCTGAGCAAAAGAGGCTCCCATCCTTGGAATGCCCACAGAAACCTTGGGTTCACGCCAAGCATCTCCACCAATCCACGCCCAATCAAACAAGGAAAAAGGTTTGCCTCTAGCATCTAGACTAAGCCCCGTGACCAAAAGCAAAGAGAGGCTCTCTCTCGCAAGAAGAAAGCACAGGCCTGTCGTGGCAACAGAGCCGTCTGTCCTTTTGTCGAGTTTGCATCTGTGCGGATCTCACATCTTGCATAACATGGCTGCTGACCCGAGATTCAAGCCGCCCGGCCGGCCTCGTACTTCCGGAGAGGGGGACGGCACGGCAATCTGCAATGTCCAAGACCTTGTAAGCCACATTGTACCGGGGGGGCGAACCAGTTACAGACTGTCCTCAGCCCTCTCACACCTCCTCTCAATTTGCCCTGGCTTGGTTGTGGCTGGCTCAATTCACCCATCGAGGTGGGATATCAATTAAACCCAGCTGCGTTTGACCCTGGGAGGGTGCCATCACCAACAAACTCTATCCACGGCCTAGTGCCAGGGCGGGCTCTGGGCAGAGTGAATCTCGTCCACTGAGAGGCCAGGGCCATTCTTGGTCGAAACAATTCATGTGCCATTCAGTACCCTCTTTGTCAAAGTGTTGAGGCCTGAATCCTTGCACGACGTGGCATTCATCACCACATCACAATAATAGCTTCAAATACGAAGTAGCAACAACACCAAGACTTATCTTGCCCCCCATGGCCAGTGCCATCCTCCCCCGGGCTCGGATATATCGATCAACCAAAAGACGTTTGACCATTGTCCCCGTCCCGACGCTTGGACTTGGAGCTTTGAAGACGCTAAAGTTTGCTAACAAGTTTTGGCTCCAACTTGTCAACATCACTCCCGTCCCCCAACACTCAAGATTGAGCATTGGTCTGAGCGTTTTTCAGAAAAAAAGCCACTCGGCTCTCGTCGAATCCGGCGGACCGGAACGCGGAGTGTCGTTTGACTCGGGAAAGGGGCATTAGAGTCAGGCACATGTCAGGGGGTCCGAGTTTACTGCACATTGACTCACACAGTTATCACACCTGTGGCTTGCTGTGACTGTGTAGGGTAGGCATTTGATGTTGGGATGGCAAGATGGATGAGCAACCAGGCTGTGCTGTGCTGGTAGGCTTGTGGGGGTGGTCAAGTAATGTCGTAACAATCCGTATTCGATCGTAACAAGACCTTGGCTAGTTCCAATTGCGCTGCTAAGATGGAACTGTGCTTTTGTTGCTGTGCCATGCAAATCATAGAATGCGGCTCAACCTCCGCATCGCCATCACTCGAAACCACACCATGTCTAGTGTCTCACCAACCTCGGAGTAGCTCCTTCATGACTCGCCCCTGCATTGATAAGACTGGCGATGTGCTCCTCCGATGCTCGATCTATTAATTCATATCGCTTCAAACTCCTGCAACAAGTGCCGACGTTACCTGATCTACATGCAACTTCCGACGCCATGGGGAACGGCCGATCAAAATAAGTAAGCAACACCGTAAGCTTGGTGGATCAAATGAGTCCTCTAGTACGCCAATCACTTCTAAATGGGGACTTGAGGGTATTGGGCCTGAAGGAACAAGCCTTACCGTTTCGTTGCCTGCAAGTCAGCGAAGGCATGGCTGGTTAAGGGGGCTAACTTTGACACTGATACTGATTATTCTGGAAAGTCCCGGCAAGACATGAGCGATATACCTCACTCATCTTTAACAGGCGACCTGAATACTTGTCACAACGAAAAAAGCTATCAACGGTCCTGTTGACGAACCGCGCTTACACGAAACAGATCGAGCGGCGAAAGGGCCATGAGCACGATACTAGACACACCTTCCACTGCCCAATTCCGAGGCACACCACAGATACAGTGCTTACCTGTGACTCTCAAACAATAATTCGATCGACTGTCGCGCCTAGTGACTCCAGATGTATAGCTCCGCCGCGCGAATACCAGCGAAAGAGACCAATCGAACGAGACGGGCGAGACTGGAATGACAACTGCAATAAAGGGGAAGCCCGTCGAAGGCAAGAGCTTTGCTATCAGCATGGAAGTTGAGCCTTGGTGACACCATACTGGAGGGAGACTCGAGAGCAGTTGACAGAGATGCCATGTTCAACCAGTTGTAGAGTCAGTCCTATGGATACCTACTCGTTTGACTTTGAAAGAGTCTAGATCTCCATCATGCTGGATCATGGGAATAATCATCACACAAAGCGATAATAACGAAGAAACATAGTCTTCGCTATTAGTCCGGATGCACCGTGTACCTCGATGCAAAGATGCTCATCCGTTCTTTTTTGTTCCACTACTGCTTAAATTTCCCGTTCTTTGCCTTCGAGTCCCAATAACCGCCTAGAGGCGCCGAAGCCCATCATCGCGCTACGTCCTGATCGATACTTGATGTATTCCACAACATCATACCCGGGCAGGACAATCGGAGACTGCATATGCGATAACACGAACCTTGATTGAAGCTGTCGAATGGGACGAAGCATGTGCCTGGCTGAGTCGATGCTTGCAGAAGCATGGCCCCATTCCCAAGCAGCCGGCGCGGAACTAGGGGCAACTGTCAAATTCAATAGACTCTCACGTCAAATGCCAGACAAGCGAGCGGTTCGCCGACGCTTCCGATCAAAGACGGACGATGACAACACCCCGCTAATCACGTTCATGTGACGAGGCCTCTTGGCTGGTCTAGACTAACGAGGCTAACCGCCGCGGTGACAGCTTTGACGAGTCAAATCTAGGCCGTGGTCTTTTTCCGCTTGTGGCGCTCGCCTAAGAGATTCGCACGGCCGGACCGATGTGTTGCGGATATTCTTCATGAGCTGACCCAGCTGAACTTCCCCGGGCAGGCTGGGTGACTCTATCCCCATACTGGTTAGCAATTCGTCGTCATTCATGAGGTCACTTCCTGGGCTGTAATTGCTATGGGGCCTTGACTTGTGGTTCCGTCCTCACATCCTGGACTCTTGAGCAAATATTATTGAGAAGAGAACTCCGGCAAAGCCGGGAGGTGCAATGCCTGAGTTAGATACGCCTTCAATTGCAATTCAATGGATGATTTCGCGGAAAAGACACCTCGCCGATGTGTCGCGCTTGATAGCTGAGAGCGAGCTCCTATGTAACCTCTTACAATCATCACTCATATTAACATTCATCAACACCTCACGGCCCGAAGAATAGTGTTGCACGAGTTTAGACGAAAATGTTTGTTAGGAAATGTAGTGACTGATGAGGAAATTAGAATTATGTTGCTCTAGTCCTTTCTATATGAAAGGGGGAGTGCTCTAGTTGACGGTTGACAACAACGCGAGTAAATGAGAGTGAATCAAGTCAAGGAGGTCAATTAAGGTTGGAAGTTTTCAAGACTGGGTTTCAATGCCTTCCTGTTTTACTGACCGTTCTTTAACACTCCTGTGGCCGTGGCCCTCCCTCAGGGGAGGCCTGTGTTTATTGTTGGTATCACTGGCGTCTTCAAGAGGAGTTATCGACCATAATATCAAAGAACACACTAATAAATACATGATAGCATTAAAAAACAATGCTACCAAACACCACAACCTAGATAAGATTAAACTTCTATGTCGGCAACCATAGAAACTCAGTGAAAAGGTGAGTCTTGGAGTGCAAGATAAGCGTCTTTTTATTAACAATAGCGACAACAACAGTAGCAGCAGCAATAGCTTAATGGGATTTTTTATATCAAAGTAAAAAATCTTTGAAAGTTGGTGCTTGGATAATAGGTAGGACTAATCCAATTGAATGTTTTAATGCCTGTTTAGGTGGGAAGGTAGTGCTTCTTCAAGTTCGCACAGAAACCAATAGGGCGCTTAGGTACTATAAAGGACATAACAACTGTCTCAACCTTACAAGTGATGCCGCAGAAGGTTTATGAATGCTACAAGTTTTGTTTCTGACTAGTCTTTTGTACGTAGAAGCCCCCCCAGTCCTGTCTGCCTATGTGAAGGGCTCTGTGTGTGTACAGCATCTGGTCTGGTGCAGCGAAGATTTGGGTGAGAACTCATGCATCTGCACCTAGGACGCCTAATAGGATTAAGCTGCACCAATAAAAAAAGCAACGAAGTCACGGGGTTAGCCACGCCAGACCGGGTGCCAGACATACAAGCCCATGTGAACGCATTTGCTCAAACAATGTACTATGATGATGGGCTTTTCAAAGATGAACCAACTTGTAGCACATATGGAAACTGACCAACTGGCTATCGTTCTTTATAGATGGGGCAACGAAAATCATAGTCACAGAAACGATTGATATGGTCTCTGTATACATGAATATAGATTGGCAGCTTCGAGGTTGGACTGGAATGATGATCTGAATGGAACGGATAAAAAGTATTGAATTATGCTTCGAGGCTATTAATCTAGAAAATCGCATTGTTTCCGCAAGAAAAGACTCCTCCGACTCCGTCTCCCTTATCAAACAGGTCTAGCAGCTCCGTGATAGCTGCCCACAATCCACCTGCATTAAGGAAGCAAGTAGCGCAGATTATGAGGACGTTGACAATGCTGAGGGAAATCTTTCTCCAGTTGGAGAACTTGACATCCCAGTTGCTGTAGAACCAGAAGATGGCCGCGAAGCCGTATGTAAACCATGGGATAGTCGTGGCCGAGGTGATGGAGAGGATCGAGTCGAAGATGGGGATGACGTTTGAGATGGTGAAGATGAGGACCCAAAACGCGCTGACAGAGATAACCCAGGTGGTCCAGGATTTCACACTGTTGTCGGTGACTTGGTTGAGAGCGTTCATCTGCCGAAGCGCGGCAACGTAGAGATACTTGCAGCCAGTGTGACCGATGGAGAGGGCGGTAGCAATGACGGCTGGCAGCACGATTCCATAAGCAACCTTGGCCGGAATAGGAGCAGCGGCGCTGAGAACAGGGGACGTTGTGAGGTCGGCGCTGAGGCAGTACAAGACAACCGCCATGATGACGTAGAAGACGGTGCTGCCAATTTCCAGGACAGCCAAGGAGAAGCCAAAGTCGCGAGCAGGGTCCTTCATCTCGGCCATGTAGCTGACAAAGGTGAAAGTACCGGCATATGAGAAGACGACTCGCAGGCAAGCGTTGAGGCCATCGCGGAAGGACGGGTGGCCAACAATAACAATGTCCCTGGCCCAGTCGTCTGGTTTGTTGTTGGGGCCTGAGACTGCCAGACTAACCAAGACGACCATGCAAGCACCGACAACGCTGACAGCGTTGGGGATACCAGCCTTGGATACGAACTTCATAGTTCGAGGAAGAGACAAGAGGTAGCAGCCGATGCAAGAAACTAGAATAAAGACGACTGTGCAAGTTCCATGGCTGCTGAGTGTGTTGAGGGCGACTGAGAGGGTGACGACGGCCGACGCAACGATGAAAACAACCTGGATCATCATGACAACGCCGGCAATAGACTCGAACCAAGGACCTCCGACGATCCGGGTCATCTCGACGATGCTGACAACGTTGGGATGTTTGCTGTAGAACTGCAGGAGCTCAAAGGCGGAATACCACGAGAGGAAGCCGATGCCGATGATGGCGATGATTCCGGGGACGACGCCCAGGGTCTTGATGGTGGACGGAAGAGATAGGATGCCGAGACCGAGCTGGTTTGTGAAGAGGATGAGGATGGTGTCCCAGCGGCCGAGCGTCCTGTAATTCTTGCCGCCTTGCTCAAAGATGTTGCCCTTTTCAACGGCGCCGGCTGGCACCTCTTGGAAGTCGGCGGCAGTCTTGACCTGGTCATTGTCTGAGGCGCTAGATTCTTGGATCTGGTCGTCAGCCGCGGCAGGCTCGGCTGACTTTTTGGAAAATTTCATGAGGCCCATTGCCACGGGTGTCTGGCTGTTGTTCGGCTTGGGGCTGAAGAGGTCTGGGGGGTGTTGCCTTGGGAGGAGATGTTGAAGCCTACCCTCTCAGCATACGGTCCTTCAGGATGAAAAAGAAAGGACTGATGTACAAGGCGAGGCAGGAATGGGAGGAGAGGGAGAAAATATGAGAAGAAATCAAGTCCGATGGGCTAGCGGGTGGACCAGATTCTATGAGCGGAGTAGGGGTCTCCATTTATATACCCTTTTTTTTTCTAGAAAGTCATATACCCCAGGCGAAGAGCTCCGATCGGAGCAGGTCTTGGGCGGGTAAGAAGCTTGGATGCCTGCACACACACATGGCCGCGATGGTCCGATGGAGACTCGAGTGGGAGAGAATGGGGTTGTGGGAGGAGTTCATAGTGCCCCCCTATCCTCCAGGAACCCCAGGCGAGCAGGAAGCCTTCTTGGGGCAGTCGGCCACCCAATGGAGGCATTGACATTACGGAGTTTGGCTATCAGGTCATTTGAGAATACCCCATCTCCCAAGACAAAGTTAGGCTGGTGGGAGAGGGGTCTTTTGCGGAGGCGTGACTGTCGTCAGTTCCCTCTCGAGCCCAACCCCGTGGGGGACGACGAGTCTGGAGGTGCCAATGTTGTGTCAATTACGTGATGAGTTGTCAATTCTCCAATGTCATCTACGACGGAGTGAATCCTGGGGTCGAGGTGTTGAGATTGCAGGTCCGGTCCCTTGAGAGACAGCTCGAGAGCCAAGATGCAAAAAAAGGGTGATCCGGAGGCGAAATTGCCAGTTAGACGAGGGGCTCTGCTGACGCTGGCATGGACCGTGGCCGATTGGACATCGGTGATGCCGGCATACCCGCCGGGATGGAGCACCGAAAAGTGGAGAGCCGGTCCGTTGGTGAGGTTGACCTGCCTGAAATGAACCTGCATCCTTGGCTAAGGAATGCACGGCCTTTGCCTCCGTGTGTTGGCCGGTGGCGCCGGAGCCGTCCGCCGAGTCCGGTTCAAGTTTGGAGGCAGAATCGGCGGTAGGCCGGAGGTCTTTGGCAAGATGCGACAGACAGAAAACTCTGCCAAAAAGAAGTGAACTGAACAAACACGCACTCATCCTCAGCCATGAATCAGGTAGGCAAACACCTGACAATGTGGAGCTTTCTCGGCTTAATTCCCAACTGGCGCGCGTTGTTCAAGAGTTTCTTTTACGTAGAAAGATGGAGACAAAAGTCTCGGCGTGAGGCTCTCTTACATAGCAGAAACCCACACGTGGTCCTGAGAGGCGACGTTGGAGCCGCTTTTAGTGGAGAAGAGGCTCGCTTTTGACGTCAAGGAAATCAGGGGTCGAGTGCTTCCACGTCCCCTTCTAGTGCTCTTCCATGCTTCCCTTCCACGGGCGGACGAACCCGAGGCCCTGGATTAGAGAAGCCGCGGCTGTTTTGTTCCCTCGTTTCATCTTTCTGTTCCCTCGGATCCTCTCATGCCCCACGCTCGAGCCTTCCGGGATCGGCGCCCTTTATCTTGTCTTTCTGTCGTATGCTTACCTGAAAATGACAGAGATCAAGCGCGCAAATCTCGAAGCTGGTGCCACAGTGAGACGGGTATCCGCAAAGAAAGAGACCCTACTCGCCCGCGAGTCGAACGACATGCATTTTTGTTCTGGGTCTTCTTTTCCTTCCATCTGGTTTCTAGGGTCATGCCATGTTGCAGCGAGCCACTTAACCTCCACCAAACAACTTGATGACTCTACTTGATCTGGTCGTCCGTGTGTCCAACGCGCTCTAATTGCTTTCTCTCTTCTCACCTTCTCGTTCCGGAAACTGGCTGTAATTTGTGCGGATACCTCTCGGGAATACCTTCTACGTTGATCAACTTCACAAGACCTGGTCTCATCATCCAACTCATGCCCAACTCACACCCGCGGGTTGGCACTTGGCGAATTGTCATATGACAGAGGTTATGGCTGGTCAATGCTTTTCATAACAATTTTATTTCGTAAAATGTGCCTCGGCACTTGGTTCCGGCTCTGCCCAAGGGTAGTCATGGCCTGTGCCTTATGCTTTTGTGCAGCTCGCCTATGCTCTCGCTTCGTGACAGCTAACCTAAATGCTTATTTCTATCACAGATTGACGAACATGCTCAATAGCTCAGGAGGTTTGACCTGGGCATATTGGTATCTGCTTGAAGAAATGAGAAGGCTTCCTTTCTCGTATTAGTTTTCTGGGTGATCAAACAGTATTGCACCCAATATTGCGAACCGCATGTTATGAGGTAGTTACTTCCATGCTTAATGGAGCCAACGTGATGGGTCGATTTTTCATGAGGATTTAGAAACAAGCATAAATGCCCGTAGAATCGTATTAAGGTTCAGTATATGTTATTATAGTTCCCACACTATTATTATACATTCCAAATACGCTCTGCGTACTTCCATCTCCTCACAAGTATATGAGTTCCTAAACCCCTTTCACACCTTTGCAATAGCAGGATAACCAGCACCACTCTTTAAATCGAGTCAAGAAGATGCTTTGACTCTAGGGTTTGCTATGGACAGTAAGTATGCTCTCATTTAGCGGTATGATAGTGCAACAAGTTGAGGCTTATGATACTACCTACTCACTGCCCGGGCGAGATGACAGCATAATAGCGGCAGGACTAGGCCAGTAAATGGAGATGAGACGTTAGGCCCTGGGGACATACACATGCTTAGTATGTGCGATTTTCGGCAAAGCTGTGAATGCTTTTACTTCATTTACCATCTAAGTTGAGTACCGGTATCATGGCGCGGAATAGTATTCTTGTGGAACATGGTGAGATTCATCATAAGGCGTAAATGGAATTCGGTGCGTGGCAAGTTAGCATCCATTGAGGGAATGCGAAACCGTCGTCAGCTGCGATTCTTGACATTTCTTCTCAGTAGAGGCCGCCGCCAACCAAGGAATTGTCTCGCTATTGGGGTGGATGAGTTGTTCCTAGTTCGCTCAACACAGCGAGTGCCTGGCCCTTTAGTCACCCCAGTTTCGCTTTGGGTCAAGGGCTATGTGAAATAGATCCTGGCGATTCTTCTGGCAATAGAGTAACGAGGTATTTGATTGTAGTCATGTCGACTGGTGGGAGTGCACTTTCTCGGTCTTCTGATGTCAATCTTGAGGCCAACACAGACTTGGAAAACAACAATTATCCCCACCGGGAGGTGATACAAGACCACACAGATGGGATCGTTGTTGCTAAACTAGAAAAAAGAAACACAGCCGCAATTTTACGGATCCGTTATTCCTAGTAGGCTGCAAGTCATGCCAACGTGCAGCTGGTGCCTCAGGCCCACCTTCAACCAACACCGCGAGTATATAATCAAGCAAACTCCATGCATGACCCGCAATCTTACTCTTTCATCTCCTTTCAAGTCCTCCTTTCAAGTCCTCCGCCATGTTCAACTCGTCAGGACCGTTATGTTCCACATGCCAGTCATTCCTTTCGACCTATCTCCAAGCCACTGCGGACGATGATGCATTCCAATGCGTTCTCGCTCTAGATTTTGCCTCACTGGACTTAACTGCAAATTCCGGCTGTTCGCTTTGCCAAATTGTTCGTCAATGTTGCCTGTATCAGTGGCCCGAAGCCTTGCTACTCAGGAATGAGCACCGGGTCATGCTAGGATTCAGCAATACGCACCAGAACATCCTCCGCCAACTCAGTCCAAAAATGTTAAGCGAGCTCGGCCACTGGAGCTGTCTTAGAAAGCCCATGATGAAAGTTTCCCTTGAGAATTATCAGACTGCAGCTTTGTTCCTTGGGAGAGAGGATTGTCGCCTGCCTGTAGTGCTTGGAATGCAGTTGGACTCTCCTCAGCCGATAAGTCACCTCCTGTCGACTGAATATGGGGAGCAAACCACCTACTCCGATCAAGGCATCGCAGCTATTGTCGCACACGCGAAAAACTGGCTGAGCATCTGCCACCAAGAGCATGCCACATGTGCCAGTTCCGAAGCTATCGACAGCCATGACTCGAAAAAGACTCTACCTACCAGGCTGATCGATGTGGGGGACGATGAAAAAGGGCTGCCAGCTAGGCTGCACATAGTCTCCGGAGATGATGGAAACGACATCGAGTACTTGGCCCTGAGCTACGCCTGGGGACCCGTGACCAACTTTCTCAAGACCACGGCGTCAAACCTCAAAGAGATGATGACAATGCTACCATGGTCTGACCTGCCCAGGACCATTCAGGACGCTATTGTCTTCACCAAGGCGATGGGCATCAAATACTTATGGGTCGATGCGCTTTGCATCTTACAGGCAGAAAGCCCAAATGACAAAGCTCACAAGGCGGATTGGCGTCGCGAGGCGGCTCGCTTCGGTCACTATTACCACAACTCTGTCTTGACCCTCGCCGCGACAGGTGCTAGCTCATCTGACCAGGGATTATTCCTCCCACGGCTAGGGCTGTCCGAGCCCCTGGCCTATCAAGAGGTGTCGCCTTCTGGAACTGTCAATGAGGTTGTAATCCGACAGGCGAATCCTGAATGGTATAAAGAGACAGATCACAGCCCACTGCTTCAGCGGGGATGGGCAACTCAAGAACGATATCTGTCGGTCAGAGTCCTCCATTTTGCGGCACATTGTGTCCTATGGGAATGCCATCAGCTACGAGCAACAGAGGCAGACCCAAGCGGACTCCACACGGAGAAGTTTATGCGCATCATGGGAAGAGGTCGTAACTATATGTCTACCTTTAGAGATATCCAAGGTGATGATTCTGGGGTCCAGAATGACTGGCGGTTGTTTGTCCAAGGCTATTCAGGAACTCTATTCTCCTTCCCGTCGGATAGGCTATCTGCGTTATCTGGCATAGCCGAGGTTGTAAAGCGCCGCATCTCTGAAAAGTATATCGCAGGACTCTGGGAGAACTCTATACCAGAGGGGTTGTGTTGGATGGTAGATGAACCATTCACGCAGAGCTTTCAAAAGGTCCATGGTCCTGGGCGACCGTAGGAAAGCATGTGTCCTTCCTCACCTTGGAAGACCCAATGCTGCAAGTGCAGAGCTGGTGGTTGAAAAAGAACGGTGTGGATACATTCGGGCAGGTGTCGGAAGCAAGGCTGAGGTTGCGCGGCAAGGTTCGAGAGGTCAATCTGACCGAGCTTGGAGTCTTGCCCAACCCGGATCACGATGTCATAGATAATGTCTTGACATCAGATCATTCGCCCGATGGTAGACACAGGCGCCCTTGCGTATATCTGGATACAACGGTTGCTAGGGACATCGATCTGCAGAACCACCCATGTCTGCTGGTTGGCATTGGGACTTACTACCCTCAGCAGAGTGGTAATTCATCGGGATGTGCGTTGATTCTCGAGGCAACCGGAAACTGGAAGAAGAAGGGTGTTGAAGAGTTCAAAAGAATCGGCTTCATTGAATGTATTTCATTTTATGATTACTGGCTGGGAGTCAAGGATAGAACGATCGATCTTGTCTAAAATATCTATTAGATATTCTTATAGCAGGGAGGGTCGTGTTATCTCTCACCAACTACCATGGTTTAAGACCCAAAGGACCCCAAACCATGTACTGAGTCAACTCCACTATTGCTATAGAAACACACGTATAAAGACTCAAGACTGCTAGCTTCAGCCGTCGCGCGGAGGCCAAGTTGCGTCTACGGTTCCCTCAACATTGAGCGAGCGAGTATGTTCAGCCGGAAGCTTTCTAGTCCTGTTCCACCAGCCTAATATCTATATCGACTGAGTCTTGTACGTTGCTGTATTGACGCGGATAGTGTAGCAGTTGAGATGAGATATCAAGGGTAAGTGATAGTTATTGAGCAGATCTATTGATCTGTTCTCATGCAATAACACTCGGTCTGAGCTGGCTTTGCCACCACCAACATTAATCATCACAAAGTGAGTTGAATCGTGATCATCGCGCCGGTTAGCGTCCATGTCCTGCAATGGTTGTCAGCGGACGAAGTTACGGACGAAAGATGAAAAGCTTACAAATTCGCCTCCTGAATAACGTTATATGCCGTTATTCATTTGTCAGACGAACCATGTGTATTGAACTTTTTAAATAAAGGCCATGAGAGATGTAGAGCGTTTCTCATAAACAATCAACGCCTTCATCCTTTTGAGTCATTTACCCTACGACACCACCAAAATGTCCAAGATCCTTGCAGTGTTTGGCGCTACTGGCCAACAGGGAGGCTCAGTCATCAACTATGTGCTCAACGACCAAGAGCTCTCCCAAAAATACAAAGTCCGCGCCATCACCCGTAATGTCAACTCGGCCAAGGCCATGGAGTTTGATGAGAGGGTCGAGGTCGTCCAGGGCGATGCATTTGACCTAGCGTCGCTTGATACGGCCTTGGCGGGTGTGCACACCGTCTTTGCCATGACCACACCGGCTTTCGGGCCTGACGCCCTGGATGTCGAATTCAACAGTGCTAAAAGGATTGTCGATGTTGCGGTTGAAAAGGGCGCTCAATATATAATCTTCAGCACTCTCCCGTCCGTCACAGAGATCTCTGGCGGCAAATACACCAAGATCGCTCCCTTTGACGCCAAGGCGAAAGCGGAGCAGTACATTCGCAGTCTTTCCGTACCGAGCGCCTTTTATCGTCCAGGATCATTTATGGAGAACTTTGATTCTCAGCCCTTCTGGGCCCCCCGGCAAGCTCCCGATGGGACCTGGGTGGTTTCCACCCACATGTCTCCCAAGACTAGGCTCCCTTTGATCGACGCCGTCGGAGACTCGGGCAAATTCGTGGGAGCCGTCTTGGCTGAGCCGGAAAAGTTCCAAGGCAAGACGTTGTCGGCCGCCACGAGACTGTACAGCCTTGAAGAGCTGGTCGCTGCCATGTCCAAGGTGACAGGCCAGAAGATCGTATACGAACAGATCACGCCGGAAGAATTCGCAAAGAAGGTTCCCATCATGACTGAGATCTTTACCGAGGCGTTCCAGTACTACGAGGAATTTGGATACTTTGGTCCCGATTCCGAGAACCTGGTCGCGTGGGCTGCTGAGAATGCCCGGGGCAAGCTCTCCACACTTGAAGAGTTCCTCGAGGCTCATCCTCCTCAGCTGTCATAAGTAGACAAGACAATGACAAGAGCCAAGCTCGTACAGCTGGGGAAGCGAGATGGACGTGGAAGCATTTGAGCGTCTGTGCTCCCTCACTGGGATGTCTATGTAAGATCATACGTTGTGTTGGGTTGAAGCACGTGGCGAACTTGACATGTGAGGGTATATTGGGGGAAGGTTAGGTGATGGACTCTATGGCAGCCTATTACTACGTAGAACTGTCAGTGTACGTATTTCAGTTGAGCAAACTTGAAGGAGCCATCTCAGCTGTGAAGCAGGCGATTTCCATATTTTTATCTACTGTAATTTAACAACCAGACCCAATGAGTCTTAATCATTTCCATCCGAGCGTCCCGGGTAGGTGTGAAAGCTTCTTGAGCGTTCCCGTCTGCAGGAACGGAACTCAACATCATGTCTGAGTCTCCAGATCCGCAAAAAGAGGGGCCTCGGATCCTCGGGCAGAGCTAAACAAGTTTAAAGCCAGTATTTGCCACCCTGCTTGGGAGCTGGCAGAAAGCACCCTGGTCGAGGGAGCCAATCCAAAAGAGATCTCCCCTGCATCCCAACCCACTCACTCGCTTCGCTGGCGGCCGTGGCCTGTCATGCTGATGAAAGGTGTCAAGCGATCAGTAGTTCCATCTTATCTCTCGATGCTGCAAAAGCACCTTGCGGCAACGGCGGCGCATGGACGTCAACTTGAGCGTTGTCAATATTTTGATATCCATCTTCTTGCTGTGCCTGGCAGGCTTTTAGCTTATGTCCCGAGGTTGAATCATATCATTCACCAACAAGTGACCTCGCAACGCTCTTGTTTACGAGAATCGGAGGGTTGCACAATCTCGGCAACAAACGAGTTTCCTCTTTGAGCCATGTCATCAGTCAGTGCACTATCCAGGGGCCTGTTGTGATCGTCCAACCGTTGAGCCGTTCCTAGGACGCCGCAGGGGATGCCGAGGCCCTACGCAGAACGGCCCAGCAGCTCAGGCGCAGAAAAGTCGTTATCACTCCGGTGCCGGTGAGTGAAAAACAGGCCTCTCCACATCAGCTTCTGCATGCCAAGCGGGCAGCTTGAACGGATCAATTTCTTACACGAGGCTTTTCAGGCTACCGACCCTGGCTTGATCTCGGAGCAGCCAATGGATGGCGATGCGCGGGGCATCGGATCAGATTATCAGATGATCAGATAAAAAAGATGTCAGGGGTCGTGGGCGGATGGCTGGACGGATCGAGCAAGGTGCGTCAAATTGTCACGCACGCTATTAACCATTTGTGGAGACGAGCCCGACCATGCCATGGGTTTTCGGTGACTCGGACCAACAAGCTTGTCTGGGCGAGGATGGGGGTATGACCAGGGGGCTCTTTGGATGGATGGGGGGGATATCGGATCAAAGCGATGAGGCCCTTTCAGCTCAAGTCGAGCGAGCAGTATAAGGGCAGGCCTCTTCCCCGACCTGCAGAAACTGTTCTCTACTCGTCGCCAACGCTTCATCTTTAGTCACTCGCTAAGCCTACTTTGCTTGCTTCTCTCGTTTCAATCATACCCGAGCAATCGACCACCATCATGAAGACCTTCACCTTCCTGTCCCTGGCCTCTGTGGCTGCTGCCCAGTTCCCTATCTGTGCGGTCGACTGCTTCACCGAAGTCATCACCGAGCATCCTCCTCTGGACTGCACTCTTCCCGACATGTACTACTGCTTCTGTGCTACGCCCAGCCTTCAGAACTACTTTATTCAGTGCGCTCGCTCTGACTGTCCTGACGAGTCGGCTACCAACAACGCCATCCAGTTTGGTGTCGACCTCTGCCTTGGTACGATTTATAGAGGCTCAATCTGACTGCAAGACCAGCAAAGTTGACTAGATACACAGAGCTCGGCTACACCGTCACCGTCCCTCCCCTGACTCAGCCTACGGTAAGTTGAGTATGGCCTTATCCGGGGACTTTGAATGCTGATGTGCGATGCAGAGCCCCGCCACTACCACCAGCCAGGGCCCGGACTCTGTCACCACCACCGAGCCCGAGGTGACCGCTACCGAGACCTCTGCTGAGACCTCTGCCGACGCCGAGACCTCCTCTGCTGAGACTACTGCCGAGGAGACCACCGGTGCCGAGACCACCGGGGCTGAGACCACTGGCGCCGAGACTACCGGTGCCGAGACCACTGGCGCCGAGGAGACCACTGGCACTGAGGAGACTTCCGGTGCTGAGGAGACCTCCGCTACCGAGACCGAGGGCGAGACCTCTGCTGTCGAGACCACCAGCCCCGAGCCCACTGAGCTGACCACCAGCACCATCTACGCCACCCAGACCTACACCATCACCAGCTGCCCCCCTGAGGTGACCAAGTGCCCCGTCGGCAGCGTCACCACCGAGACCGTCGCTGTGACCACCACTGTCTGCCCCGTCAGCCAGAAGTTCACCATCAGCACCGTCTACACCACCAAGACCTCCACTGTCACTCAGTGCCCTCCCGAGGTCACCAAGTGCCCCGTCGGTAGCGTCACTACTGAGACCGTTGCCGTCTCCACCACCGTCTGCCCCGTCACCAAGGGCGAGGAGAAGCCCACCACCAAGCCCGTCCAGCCCACCGGCCCCTGGACTTGCCACGGCTGCAACTCGACCGCCATCACCGTCGTCACCAAGCACACCACCCTGAACCCCGAGCAGCCTCAGCCCACCAAGCCCGCCGGAAACGGCGAGTCCCACGAGACTGAGGTCCACGTTCCCGCCCAGCCCTCTGGCTCTGCCCCCAGCCAGGCTCAGCCCGAGCCTGAGGAGCCCGCTCCCACTGTTGTCTCTGTCAACATGGTAAGTGATCTCATCTAGCAAACTCACAAACATAACATGCTAACATGACCCAGGGCAACTCTGCTTCTGTTTCCAGCTTCCTTGCCGCTGCTGGCATTGCTGTCGCTGTCTTCCGCCTCCTTTAAGCGCCGCTTTTGATGTAGTTTAAGGGTTGAGATGTAGATTGGCACTTTTTATGCTCAAGCATGCCATCTACTATCGCCGTTTACTGTATTCTTACACTTTTATGGAGGAAAGATTTAATGAGTAATTGTTAATTGATGTTATTACTCTGGCTTCTCCACGGCCGGGAACATTTCAATCTGGTCTTGGCTTGATCATTTGTGATGCGCACTCTGCCTCTATTCTATAGTGCTTGAATGTTGTTATGGATCAATAAAAGATGTGAGTCTAGATGCTTTTGACGGTTTGTTCATTCTAGTTTCCTTCTCGTAGGGGAACTAGAGTGTGGCGCCAATGCAAAGAGCGCACTTGGGCGCTATCGAGGCTAGCTATCAAATCAAATCGTCTTGAGGCTAATGATAAAGTACAGATGTAGTGGAGAGTGTATTATAGGCGACACGCAATAAGAATGACATATCTATCTGTGGTTTGGATAACTAATAATTAAATACATCACTAACTAATTTCTTAGAAGTAAATTTGTATCCCGCTAATAGACAATTGATATAGGCCATAGAGTTTAGTCAGTCTCTTCTTGTTCTTACTTCTTCTATGCTTCCTATTGATGTAACTCAGGGTCATCACACAGCGAATTATGCAGCATAGAATGTTACCCATATCTGGAATACGGTGTTTTACAGTATTGAATTCATTGCTCTGTTTTTTGATATTGTGCCTGATGTCATTTGGGGACGTCATTGCAATAAGAACAACAATTGCGCAGTGTAGAGAAGCCTTGGAGAGTATCCTTGTCTCAAGGGAGGCGGAGTACGGGCTCAGCCCCGGAGCCTGGTCCACCCCTCGACCTCTAGCGAATGGCTGATTGACGGTCAGTGATAAGCTGCACAAGAGGTGCAGCGAAGAGTGTTTGGTGGAGGCTGTGGGGGAGGCTGTGCTGGCCTCATTTCGATGATAAAGAGCATGACTAGAACAGTTAAGAGGCGGAATATAACTTGAAGAGGTATTGACGAAAGTCCATATTTTCTACAGTTTACACTTATTCAGCCCTTTTTATCAGAGATCTACGATGGAAACATTCCAAGCAAGTTGCAAGATCCCCATCCAGTGACATGCATGTCCACTAACGGCTTGATGTTTATAGGCGCTTTATCGACCTCTCGACAGCACGAAACAGACCATCAGGCTCTTGACGCTTAACCCAGGCACAAGATCAGATCCTCTGGTAGCACGCCTAGAGGAGGCTGACCTGGACGACGTTCGGGGACAGTATACTGCCCTATCCTATGTTTGGGGCAACCCGGAGAGACCGGCAGAGCTTCATTTCGGAGGAACATCTGTCCCTATTACCAAGAACCTGTTCTTGGCCCTCCAATTTCTACGGTCTCCTGACACGCCCACCGTGTTGTGGGCGGATGCAATATGCATCAATCAGAACGACGTCGCTGAGAGGGGGAGCCAGGTCTTGCTCATGGCTAGAATCTATCAAGAGGCCAACATGGTGCACGCTTGGCTTGGGGAAGAAATCCAGCCGGTAAGAGCTGGCATTGAGATCCTCTCCTTCCTCACTGGGAGCCAGCCATTTGACGATAACGCCCCTTGGAACCTGATGGCTGTAGATGAAGTCGCCTCCAGCCTGGAAGACATTCTACAACGCCCCTATTTCAGCCGTATCTGGGTCGTGCAAGAAGCCGCACTGGGGCAGCGTGTCAGAATACAGGTCGGCGAAGCCGCATTTGAGTGGGCCGGCAATGAAGGAACTCGCAGGTTTCTCACGCGGATCAAGCTACTCGAGATTTCCCCAGTCTGGGTGGCGAACAAGAAACTCAAAGGCATCGATATGCGTCCTCTGCGGGAGCTCCTAGAGCAAGCGGTTGCACACATGGATAAGCTAGCTGGCGTGAACCCGCATGACACGTTCCTGGACCTGGTGCACCAGATGCGGCATAGGCAGTCAACAGATCCGCGCGACAAGATATTCGGCCTTATGGGTCTTGCATTGCCAGCTGAGGTTGCTGGATTTGTCCCTGATTACACAGAGAGTTGGGAGGAGACTTATGAGAAATTCTATAATCATGTATTCAGCACTGCGTTGCAAAACCCTGGCAAGGAATGGAGAGTAGATCAGGAGTTGGAGTAATATGAAAGCTATCATCTTTGTGCTATTTTCTAACTATTCATTTACGTCACTAGGGTAGTGTTGAAGGGCCCCCATTTTTCCATTATACGTTTAGTCACCGCACCTGGTCTCAGACTGTCCCTGCCACGGCTTGGTCTCCTACCCAGCTGCAACCCTCGGCGCGTCCATAGAGAATTGCTTCAGGCCCCTCACATACCTCTCTGGAACTTGACATAGAATCAGACCCGTCGAACCAGATGCCGCTTCTGCCTGGCTCGCAGATCCAGAACTAACAACACTCGTCAGTCCTCGGGAGGATGCCCACTGGTCTAGTATCTGCATCCTGAGGGCATTACGCACCGCAAGGGCCGCCGTTTTCTGTTTCTCCGTCACGATATCATTTTCCGCCACCCCAACAAATGCTTCCTGCGCACGGGAAAAGTCTTGCTCTTCGCCTTCGGCTGACCTCGGCTCTGCTTCAAACTCTTTGTCTCTTGCAGTGTCGGTTGGAAAGTTAGCCAATGTCTATAATGGTAGATCGAGCTTGCTGATAGAGACGACCCCAGGGTTGCTAGCCGACCATGTTGATACTGGCGGCAAGATGCGGAGTCCCGTGACGTGCGGAATAGTGGTCGGACGAGTTGCCCCGGAAAGAATGTCGTTACTATTAGAGTCGTATGCGCCCCAAAGCGATGCTGGGACGTTTTCCTGTATCGCCTAGAAGCTGAACCCTTGCACTGGGTCTTCCGAGTCCGATGAGCTTTGCGGACCAGTTGATCCTTGTGGCTTCGGCTTGAAGGGAGTGACAGTGACGGTAAAAGGTGCTGTTAACCCGGGAGAAGTCGTAGTGAGTTGCATCGGTCGCGATAAGATGGTTCCCTCGATGTTCCAAGCTGGCGTGGTCGAGCCGGTCAAGTCAACCTCGGAGGCGGGCACACGGGAAACGACACTAAAGACGAGCGTTGATGCTCGGACTTTCCACGCCGTCGAGGGCGTTTGTGGCTCACTGGCCACCGTGGTCGGTGGGATACCGCCTGCCTCGAGCGAAAGGATGTGATCCGTCTCGGGCTCATCCTGACCTGCAACGTCCCCCTTTTTCATACACACGTCAATAAACTCCTCGAGCGTCAACGGTGAGGGCTGAGAATCGTTCTGGTAGCCGAATTTGACCTTGATGGTCGCCACACAGACATCAAAGCTCACATAGCCCGCAAACGGCGGTCCGCTGATGTACAGGTCCCCGCCGAGGCTCAGCTTCTTGTGAATGAACCAGATGCTAATCTCGTACCAAACACTCGCCGAGACGTGAACAGACGCCTCGTAGTGCAGGGGATGCATGTTCAGGATGAAGTCTGCTTGAAAGTCAAAGCTTGCCCCCACGGGTCCTACGTCGAAGAGCGCGCTGAGCGCCGTCCCACCCATCAGTACATCAGGCGTCACGGCCGCATAGGCCTCGCCTGTTATGGAGAGGTCGCTGCTGTAACGCCATGCTATGCCGAGCCGGGCTGGAGGCGGCGGATAGTATACAGGGGGGACGAAGGCTGGGTGCCAGCCTCCCACGCTGACGCACCAATCTCCGGACTCGGGACTTGGGTTGAACCACGACGCCACGACGAATTCTCCTGTGGGACGACAGTCGCTGTTTAGAAGGAAAGACGTGGGTGATATCGATCCCTGAACAAAGAGCGAGCCATGCGTCATGTCTGCGCGGGCTGAGAAGTCGAGCTCGATAAAGGCCAGGACCTTGTCAGGCCGCTGGTTCCTTGGAAAGCTCGCAGCTGCCGTGCCGAGAATAGATATTTCATCCACTTGAGGGCTAAGAGCAAGTGTTAGAATAGCTGGGATGTCGACCGTCTCGCACGCTGTCCCGAGCACTCCAACAGCAAACCACATGGCGCCGTCGACCTCGGTGATGTACTGCTGCCCACCGTTGGTCCCCTCCAACTCGGCAAACATATTCAAGGCATTGGATGAGGCGCTCATGAGCAGGGGAAAACTGTCAATGTTCGTTATAGGCGGCAGGCTGAGCTGGGATCCAAGGCCGAAGCCGCCGCTGATGCCTCGGATCTCGACCAAGGGCGTCTTGAGGATGGGTCCCTACATCATGGCGTAGACCATGAGTGACACAAACTTGCTACCCTGCTTATCTACGACGTCCGCGTAGGACCCGAACCCTGTGAAGGTATAGGGGTTGAATGTCGCATCGAGGCCACCTTGGAAGCCTTTCGCCGAAGTAGTGTCAATGCGTTGCAGGAAACCAGCGACGCTGAGGCTATCTCCAGTCATGCCAAGGGAGAGGGAGGATTGAACTCGAGGTTGTGGGGGCAGGGGTATCAACAACGAGCATCGACATCATGGTTGCGCCACTGTGAGCGTTTGGATGACTGAAACCCTGGTACAGGGCGTCAGGGGAGCCGTAGAGTAGCATGTATTTCTGCACCAAGTTCATCATGAACTGGCTTTCGTTCAAAGTGGAAAAGGATCGCAAGGGAGGGTAACGGGGGCCTGCTTCGGAGACGGGTCTGAAGGACACGGTTGCCAAGGGGTATCTGGATGCTCCATTGAGACCGATGTAGTACTTCTGGGAGTCCACAAGGAACTAAAACTGGAACTAGAACTGGAACTGGGACTGGGACTTCAAATGGAACTGAGAGTAAAGAGGCTCAGGGGCAGAAGATGATTGAGATAGCGACGACGGTTGAGGGGTACTTGTTGTTGGAGGGACAGGGAGTTAAGTCTGGCTTGTAGGGTTAAACTCAGGAAACGGGGACTCAAAAGTAAAGTACTCTACTGTAGAAATAAGGCGTTATATCTTGATGGTTATTGGTGCTCTCAATCCCATACACGACTGTATTAGAGCTCTCCATGAAGCCGTTACTATGAGCATACCTTGTCGAGGATGACCGTGCATAGGGCTGGCATCTTGTGGAGTTCCTCACCCGCGATGATTGGCTCATGCAGTGTGCCCCAATGTCCTCCTGATGCTTCAGCCGTTCCCGTTGAACCCCGCTTGACTTGAAAACTTCAACCACAGAATAAGCCTCGGGACCAGTGAACCAGGGAGCCAATCGACGCTTCTAGCCCTTTGAAACTACTCAATTCTCATCTTGGGATTGGCCGTACGCGAGGTTACGAGTAGCCAAGACTACCCATCAAAGTATAACGCGTTTCCCAGATCGACTCGATCCCCAACAAAAATGTCAGGGCTATCAACAGCCCCTTGCGCAACCTGCCATTCGCTGGCCCTCGGAGATGAATACGTGGATGAGGGCTTAAAGGTCGCACTTTCTGACCTTCGAGAGTCTGCAATCAAGACTCTTGCTTGTTCTGCTTGCGCGCTTTTATGGCAAGCTGTGTCTGCGGCCTTGAAGCAGGAGACATCCATGCCTCATGTCCTGTACGAATCAATACTCATCGAATACAAGCCACCGAAGCACCCTGGACCCATGGTTGTGCATCTGTACCCTGATCCTGTCGCGCATCAAGTCACCGAAAAGACTCTCCAGCTATACACCACCGAGGGTAAGATACCTATACAGCACCCAGTTACTCCAAGGTGACAAAAACTGATCAGTTGCATAGGTGATATTCCGGCCCCATGGGATCTAATTGGCCAAGGCTTTCACATTCCTGAATATGGCCTATCTTCAAGCTGTGTCTCATTGGCTCGTGAGTGGCTCGACATGTGCGTTAACGCAAATGGAAAACACGCAAACTGCACCAAGACTACCATTCCACCTCTCCCAACTCGTGTCATAGCAGTTGGGGATGACCAAGTTCCGCCCCGACTGGTTATAGCTGAGCCTAACCAGCAAGCATACTACGCAGCCCTCAGTCACTGCTGGGGAGGAAGCACTCCAACCAAGACTATCACCACTAATGTTAAGGACTACACAACTTCCCTGCCAGCCGATCTTCCAAAGACCTTCCTCGATGCCATAAAAGTTGCTCGGGTACTCGGAATTCCTTATCTTTGGATAGATTCGCTATGTATCATCCAGGATTCTGCCGAGGACTGGCAACACGAGGCTTCCAGGATGGCCCAAGTTTACGCCAATGCCTATGTTACCATCTTTGCAGATGCTGCGCCCGACAGCATGTCCGGCTTCCTCGATCCTCCATCTCGCGAACCAACAGCCATGTTCAGCGTACCGTTCAAAACACAGGATTTGGATGAAGGCGTCCTTCATATACGGGAACGGGGATTCCTGGCCGAGGAGCTCCCATTCCACACCTGGACTACGAAAGGTGGCAAGGGCCGGAGCAAACTGTCGACTAGAGGCTGGGTGTTTCAAGAACGACTACTATCACCGCGCACCCTGCACTTCTCGCGCAACGAGATGGCTTGGGAGTGCAGGTCCGTCTGTGAGTGCGAATGCTCAGCAACTTCTCTGCGGACACTTCGCACCACGAGCGTCATCAAGCATTTCCTGTATCCCCAGGAAACTGATGTCTCTAAGGTTCAGGCCAGCTGGAGATCAGACATTGTACCGGCATATACGCAACTTGACCTCACATTCTCCACAGACAGACTACCTGCCATCGAAGGGTTGGCGACCGCGGCTAGTAAGCTCAGAAGCGATGACGAATACGTCTTTGGCTTGTGGCGAAACAGCATCAAAGCTGACCTGATGTGGCACATGTCTCGATCTGGGAGACCTAGTAACAGGATCGTGGATGGAGGGGCGCCAACGTGGTCTTGGGCATCGCTCACGGGAGAAGCTATCTACGATACCAAGCGATTAGCTAAAGACTCTGACTTGGCCATCTTGGATGTCACTACAGGCGAAGGAATCCCCCCCACATTGCTTGTCAGGGGTCACCTCGTCAAGGTGGAATTGATGGATAGCCTGTTTGGCCAACCAAGGGTGTTCTTAGGACCAGATGATGAGCTAGCCATTCTATGGGACGTACACGGCCTCGGCAAGAAGTTTGCGCACCCATACTTCCTGGTTTGTGGCGCAGACGGCAATGGGCCATTTGGATTGCTGCTGGTCTCGGGGCTGTCAGCTGACTTGAGCAAACAGTTTCGGAGGGTAGGGTATATCCCAGGGTATCGTATCACCAGGCGGCGTCGTTCATGGTGGAGTGGCGGATGGGTCAGTCACGAGGAATCTAGTACAAATGAGAGTGTGGAGGAGGTATCGGATGAGGTATGGGAGGAAGCAAATGAGGCTGGAGCGGTGGAATGGGCGAAGGAGGTCTTTCAGGGAGAGGCGACGACGTTCAAGATAATCTAGGTATAACTGGCTGGTTGTGGTGGAAAGGATCTAGAAATGGTCGCTTCATCTTGACTCTCTATCCTTCGGGTATCTATTTCAGCCTGTAGCCCTTCTTCTGACAGCAATCAACAACCCCCAGGCAAGTAAACGGTACACAACAACACATGCCCCCATTCCAACCACACTCACAAGCGGATGCCCATCGAATTTGTACAGTCTCAGAGCTTGCTCGCCAGTCGTTATCGGGCAAGTGCCGTTGTCAAAGTTGCAGTCGAATGACAAGCCTCGCATCGAGTAGTATGCTACACCACGCACCTGATAGCGTATGGGTGACAGGTAGTTCAGCCACTCAAACAACGATGGCATATCCAGCGACAGTATGCCAGCCATGCTGTTAGCCAAAGCCAAGATGACACCCATCAAATTGATGGCAAACCCCGTATGTGAGAATAGCGTATTAAACATGATGCCTAGACTCTCGCCGCAAGATAGTCCGCTAAAACAAGCCAGAGAGGCAACGAAGTAGGTGGCTGCCGTGCGAGGGAGCCCAATAGCAAACACGGCAAGAACCCCGAAAAAGAGAACATTGATAATCTCAAAAGGTAGCTCGACAATCGTGTAGGATGCCAAGAATGAGTCCAAGCTGTATGCGCCATCACTGCTTTCTCGGTAGGCGATATCCCGCTCACTGGGATAGATTGCCGCATTAGTGAGCATGCCAATGATGTAGAACCCGCCTAGCTGCTGGAAGAGGCCCAGACGAGTTTGTATAGACAGGTAATCGTTGCCGAGATGTGCGAAGAAGAGCGTGAAGATGATGGCCACGCCGCTTGATTGCATGATACGGGCGAGTACCAGCTGAGGCTGTCGACAAGTGTTGGTTATGGCTCGGCGGACTAGTAGTGGGAGAGAGGTATGAATCGGCGTCCTGTCCCGGATGAATGAGAGTTCAGCTGGAGATTCAAGAGACAGGGGGTTCCCAGAACTTGAATCGATACAATCCCGACTTGTCCCCTGAGCGCGGCTATGCTCATCGTCACTCTCCCCCACCTCTCGCTGTGTAAGAACAGATTTCTGCTTCCAGAGCTCGATCAGTCTTTGCACTCGTTCACCACTTTCAACCCTATCCCCTCTGGAGCCATGCTGAGCAAGATCCGTCACAATGTCCAGGGCGAAATCGGCCGGGTTGGTTTGCGATGGACACTCGTGACCACACTCACGAAAGTAATCAAGCATGTCCTTTGCCGGTCCGCAGTAGGCGGGTGAACCTTCGTGAGATAGTAGCAAGAGGTTCCCAAAAAGCCCGTATAGGTCCGAGCGAGGTTGATGAATCGCCATGATGATGGTACGGCCTTCCTCCGCGAGACTCTGTAGGAGCTGTACGATAGAATTGGCCGTGAAAGCATCCAACCCTGAAGTAGGCTCATCAACAAGAAGGACCCGGGGATCGGTTAGGATCTGAATAGCCAGAGAAACTCGCCGTTTCTCTCCCGCAGAAATGCCTCGGAACGTTTCATTCCCGATGAGGGTATCCGCACAAGCTTTCAGCCCTAGCTTGAGAAGAATCTCCTCGGCGCGCTGGTGTTTGTCTCTGACGCTCATGATTCGCGGCAGGCGGAGCAATGCTGCGTAGCGAAGAGTCTCTCGAACCGTCATGGCAGGTAGGAGTAGTTCATCATCCTGACGAAGATAAGAGCAGATGGATCTGAAGGTTAGATCAGACACTTCTGCTCCATCAACTTTCATTGTCCCTGACTGATGATATGTGATGCTTGCCGAGTTATGAAGCCTTCGTCCTATGGCATTGAGGAGAGAAGATTTTCCACTCCCAGAGGGCCCAATGATGACATTGAGCACGCCTGATTGAAATTCCGCGGTGATGGGCTTAAGTATGATTTTCTCCGTTGGACCGGCTCTGAATCGTTTTAAGCTCTTGGTTCTCAATACCAGAGAGAACTGCTGAAGTTCGACTAGAAGTCGTCTAGCTTTGGCGATCGGTTGCCGTGCCGTCATTTCCAAGCTAGGAGAAACCTCCCTTGGTGGCTCAGGGGAATGAGCATCCGCAATCGACGTTGGTTTTAGGTATTGCAGTCCAACGATGGAAAAGGATACAAAGAAAACAACAAAGGCCGCCATACAGGTTATGGCAATGCCCGTCCAATGTTGCGGAAAGCCGAGTGACTTGATGACGAAATTACCACGGTAGCGGATACACCTTGGGTCGGACTGACCGTCTAGGAATGGGCATTCGTAGGAACTACCTTGAAACTCGTTTCCAATGTAGGCACTGAAGGTGTAGAACTGGGAATTTCAGAATAGGAAGAACCTAAGTGGTAGAGGCACACATACCATATAGGTGATCCAACGAGTCCATCGAACGTAAACAGGGATGGTTTCGATCTGAACGATCATGCCCGAGGCAAGACTTTGCAGAGTATATATCAGACTTGCAATGAGACTCGCTGTCGCAAAGTTTCTGCTGATAACCACACATGCCATTGCGCAGACAACGGCGATGTAGTGATTGAGAAGAGTGATGGCAAAAAAGATGAAGAACTTGTTGGCTTGACGATCAAGTCCGGTCATGAAGTAAATCAGAACTGAAAATATGATAGGAACCGGCAAGTCTTCGGTCAATAGTCTTGCAAGTCTGCGAGAAAAGACAAACGCAATAGGGCTGACGCATCGTTCCGATGCTTCTCGGTCGAATATTGGCATATCGAGAGTCATGCGGTACGTCTCAAAGATGAGTACTAAGTAACCCTGCAGGCTTGCAACAACATACAAGCACCCTTGTCGGGACCGAATGCCAACTTGGTCTCGCCCCAAGGCATAGAACATATACCCTACCGCGAGGCCCATGATGACGGCCTCGATGATGAACGCTACCATGCCTAGAGGGTCTCGGTACGTGACTTTGATGGTCCGTTTGGTTAAAACACAAAGTTGCTGGAACTGAGACCTGTGCTGGCTGGTGTTTTGTTGTGAGGGGGGCCTGAGTAGAGGACATCCAACGCTAGCTGGTTGGGGGAAACAGCTCTGGCTCTCAACCAGCCAGGCTGACTTTAGAGAATTAACACGAGTCCTGCTTTCTTCCTCCAGCTGAGGCGTCCGATAGTCGATCGATGATACGTCGATGATGAAATCGGCGGGGTTGGTGAAGAGTGGCTTGCAGAAACCGTGGCTCTCGAGCCGGGGGAGAGCCCGAGAGATAGGGCCAGAAAAAACGAGTCCTCCACCGGCCAAGACGAGGAGATTATCCAGCAAGGACCATATCTCGGATCGAGGTTGGTGAATCGTCATGATGATAGTCCGTCCTTTGTGGGCCATGTCCCGGAGTGTGGTCACCAGCTGAAAGGCGTTGGCAGCATCAAGACCAGTGGTAGGCTCATCCAGGAACAAAAGTGATGGGTTTGCCAGAAGCTGAACCCCAATGCTGACGCGACGTGTCTCTCCACCCGAGCATCCTCGCTTCTGACTATTTCCAATCCGAGTGTTGGCGCACTTCTGTAAACTCAGCTCATTGATGACATCTTCGACCAATTCATAACGTTCCTGGACTGTCATGGAGGACGGAAGCCGCAAGTCGGCAGCGTATCGCAGGGTTTCTCGTACGGTGAGTGTAGGGAGGAGGACATCTTTCTGTGTGACATAGGCGTGCCTGACATCGTGGATGCTGGGGTTGCCGTTGAAGGTAGCCGTTCCCTGGCTTATATGTGCCTGGCTTGCGAGTCTGTCGGATAGAGCATCCAAGAGAGTTGTCTTGCCAGATCCACTGGCCCCAATGATGGCTGTCACCGACCCCGGCTGGAAGTCGGCTGTTATATCTCGAAGAATCTCTCTCGGAGGTTGGCGGGTCGGCCTCGAAGGGATTCGTCTCGCTAATCCAGACCAAAAGGCCTGCGTTATGAGTTCGACACCAAGATGGCGAATTTGAATATCGACGGGTTCTACCCTGTTGGAAAAGACGCCTCTAGTCGAAACGGTCGGGAGTGGCTTCTGGCTGTTCTCGGCCAAGTGAAAAGATTCATTTTTGGGAGTATCAGGGTTCGCAAGTTGGCTCCTATCGGGAGCTTGGGCTCCGATCATGCTGATCACCGCGTTAACCTAGGTCCAGGATCTGTAGATAAAGGGCAGATGCTCAGCATCACCGTGTCCCCTAGAATTGTCCAAGTCGAAAGAGCAGCCACCACGTGACGCACAAGTTGTTATTCAAGCCACCCCTTCCGCTCTTTCCAGCCCGGGAGACAACGGTCAGCGCTAACTAAATAGTTCGATCAACTATTCCCACCGGGCTGCTGGCCTAATCAGACTACGTGCCAGCCACAAACAAGTTGACTCTTCCCTTTCAGCCCTCGATGCATCGTTATTCGTCCAAATCATTGTAGACAAAGTCAGCTGGCTGTGCTGTTCCGTGTTGGTGGTGAGCTGAGACTCCATCACCATCCGTGGCTTTGGAAGCGGACCGAATCTTGTCTCGGGGCTTTGCCGAGCTATCCTCGGGCGCCATTTCGATTGGCCCTTGAACGGGTTGAACCTCAGCGCCCTGGCTTGGGTCGGTAGATCGCCATTGACCCGTATTGGCGGTGCAAGTCTCAGGGGAGGCCCGCGACGATATTCACGCTATCAAGCAAGCTAGCCTCGTTGCATCCCGTGTCCCCAAAGACGTAACTTGTGTGCCATGCATCCTTGGGAGCTGGCTGCCAGTCGATGACGCAGCGCATATAAGCCCAGCCATTGAACGTGCGATTACATCCGCCGCAAGAGCAAAACAAGGTTACACGAACACAGAGGGTAGGCCAACCTCGGCCTCTACAACTACACTCACCATGTCGATAAAGCAGTCTGCGCCGTCCCTCAGTGCAAACATTTGGGGTCGCACCGGTTTTGGCAGATCCTGGATTCGCTCCTTTATCGCAGCATCGCCGTGCTTTCTTGCACCGCTCACCTCGATATCTGTCTTCATCACACTCGCTCAATATGACGCGTCATTCTCCCTCTTTGCAGAAGCCGTCTTGAAGGAAGGCTTCTGGAGCATTTGCATCCAGTATGGCCCGCGACTTACTATCAAGGGAGTATTGGCCGTCATATGCTGGGTTGGGCTGCAGGCCCTGTTGTTTCGATACCTCCCAGGCGATACACACAGAGGGCAGCTGACTCCGGCTGGCTATCTTCTATCCTACCGGATAAATGGCCTTTCCGCGTGGATCATCACCCATATTCTGTACATCATCCTCAGTCTGGTTGGCGTGTTGGATCCCGGTTTCATACCTCGAAACTGGAGCAGTTTGATTGGAGCCATGAACTTGGCTGGATATATCATTTCGACATTTGCATTTGTCAAGGCATACATGATGCCTACTCATCCAGAGGACAGGAAATTCAGTGGTACGATGCCGTATTTGCTATTATTTGCTGAGCAAATATTGATGCAAAATCTTAGGATCTTCGCTGTATGACTTTTACATGGGCATCGAGCTGAACCCACGACTTGGTGATAGCTTTGATCTCAAGCTCTTCAGCAACGGCAGACCAGGAATGATCGCCTGGACACTGATGTAAGTATCTGCCGGTGATCTTGGTCGCTGTTATTAATGTGTGGAATTCCAGTGACTTTTCAAACATGGCATATCAATACCAGACACAGCAGTACATCGAGCCTTCTCTAATTCTCATCACGATTCTCCAAACCATATACGTGGTTGACTTTTTCGTCAATGAATCTTGGTATCTGCAAACAATCGACATTGCCCACGATCACTATGGATTCTACCTCGCATGGGGCTGCTTCTGTTTCTTACCAACGACATACACCATCCAAGGGCAATACCTGGGTCTGTATCCGAAGTCTGCCTCGTCCGCTTACCTGGCCTTCTTCTTTGCTCTTGGCCTGGCTGGCTATGTCCTGTTTCGCTCAGTCAACCACCAGAAAGACAAGCTCCGCCGCTCCGGCGGGCAATGCACCATCTGGGGCAAACCCGCCGAGTACATAGTGGCCTTATTCAAGACCTCGGACGGTAAGCAACACAAGAGCCTGCTTCTGTGCAGTGGTTGGTGGGGATGGTCACGACACGCCAACTACGTGGGGGACCTTTTTCTCAGCTTCAGCACATGTGCGTTAGTTGGAAGCACTCGAGCTGTGGTCTGGGTCTATGCCATCTGGATGACTCTGCTGCTTATCCATCGATGTATCCGGGATGAGAAGAGGTGTTCGGTCAAGTACGGTGCTGCATGGACTGAATACTGCAGACGCGTGCCGTGGCGATTTATCCCGGGAATCTGGTAATCAAGCAGCTAAAACGGCTTTGATCTATTGCTTAGGGTATGGTTTTAGACACGACCAATGCAAGAATCTGCCATTCCGACCATTAGACCAACAGCAGTAGCAATGTGACGATGCCTTCCCTCGACGTGCTACGCTCCTCTCATTTATGCATTGAGGCAGACAGGGGTATAAGGACTTACCCCTCCTTTGCCAAGCAAACCTCTAAATGTCTCAAGTTTCGAGGAATCGAGTGGCGCAAGAGGCATTAACCAGCCTTGGCCCCATAGTGGATTGCGTCGACCCAGCCCATTCTGCATCACATACTGGATACTTCACCCTGGAGCTTGTCAGTATCGTAAGTTATATAGTGCAAATGCCCCCCAGCGGAGCCTCCCAATCTGATGTCGTGGAGCGGAAGACGACCCCCGACGATTTAAAGGCGCAGTGTGAGATTTGTTCCCCTTGCCTGATAGACTCAGATCTCAGGCCAAGCTAGCAGGCCTAGATTGTCTGTAAACATGTCTCGGTCGGACTGTTGAGGTGGCTGACACTGTCTCACGCCGTCTCTACACGGGAAGAAGCAAGGTGGCCAATCAGCGGTCGACAAGACGGCTACGCACTTGTGCCCTATCTCTGAGTGGGCGCACTTTATCCTGTCCATGTTGATCCAAATCTGCCTGTGGCTTGACGTACAGAGCTGTCAGGAAACACAAGCTAGAGTCCTTGACCAAGGAAAAGGAGGCACTTGGTCACATCCCCTGGCCGACTAGTGACGCCGCGCATGCGGTGCATCGAAAGAGACCACGTTCCCTAGTTGCACCGCCTCAACAAAATGAAGCCCTCTGCTCACAAGTAATGCAGGAACCCCCTCTTTCCCTCCAGGAGACACTCATTCCTCCATCCCGCTTCTCTCAGCACACTAGGATCCATCGATAAGACACAGATTCACATTTCCCGGCCCTATGGATCGCCATGACCAAGCAGTCGAGGACATTGCGACTGCGGTCCGCCGTTTCTTCAAGCTCGGGGAGAAATACAGAGTGTTTCACGGCTCCTCAAACAGCACCCGTCCCCGACATGGGTCCGACCAGAACATTGTTGATATCAGCATGTTATCAAACGTCCTTGCCATAGACGTCAATCGACAAACTTGTCTCGTGGAGCCCAATGTTCCAATGGATCGTCTAGTTGAAGCCACCATTGCGTATGGTCTCGTGCCTCCCGTTGTCATGGAGTTTCCCGGCATCACCGCCGGGGGCGGGTTCTCGGGGACATCAGGGGAGAGCAGCTCGTTCCGCCACGGCTTCTTCAACGAAACCGTCAACTACGTCGAGATGGTTCTCGGAAACGGTGACATCGTCAAAGCATCGCGGCAAGAGAAGCCAGACCTTTTCCATGGTGCAGCTGGCGCTGCGGGGACACTCGGCATCACTACCGCGATGGAGTTGCAGCTCATCGAGGCCAAGAGATTTGTCAAAACGACGTACCGCAAGGTTGACAGCATTGCCGATGCCATCTCGGAGATCAAGGGGGAGTGTGGCAACTCTGATATTGACTACCTCGACGGCATCGTCTACTCACGAGATCACGGCGTCATCATCACAGGCCAAGCAACCGATGTCAAGCCTTCAGAGTGTCCTGTGCAAACCTTCAGCCATCCCGGAGACCCTTGGTTCTACCTTCACGTCCAGGATAAAACACGGCACCTCTCTCCGTCGTCAACCGTGACAGAGTACGTGCCCCTCACCGAGTATCTCTTCCGCTATGACCGAGGCGGCTTCTGGGTTGGCCGCCAGGGCTACACCTACTTCAAGGCGATCCCGTTTAACAGGTTTTTTCGCTGGCTTCTCGACGACTACTCTCATACCCGGACACTGTATCATGCCCTTCACGCCAGCCGCATTTCCTCGCAGTTTGTTGTCCAGGACTTGGCGCTACCATACGAGACAGCTGAGACATTCATCAACTGGGTCGACCGTTCACTCGGGATTTGGCCGTTGTGGCTGTGCCCCCTGAAAGGATGCTCAATGCCAACATTCCATCCGGTCACAAACCGCAAAGCCTCGGATTTGGGAGACAACTCGGAGAAGCAGACCCCTCGCGAGACTCAAGTATCTCAACCAATGCTGAACATTGGGGTCTGGGGCTGGGGGCCTCAGAACTTGGACGAATTCGTGTCGAAAAACCGTGACCTGGAACACAAGCTCACAGCCCTCGGCGGCCGCAAGTGGTTATATGCCCACACATATTACCAAGAAGACGAGTTCTGGAACTTATACGACTATGGGTGGTATCAGGCTCTGAGGGAAAAGTATTCCGCCACAACGTTGCCGACGGTATATGACAAGGTAAAGGTCAATGTCCAGGCCAAGGGGGAAAGCACTGAGCAGTGGAGCGAGTCCTGGCTGAGCAAATGGCCAATTGGGGGATTATATGGCATGGTTCTGGCGACTCTGTCCGGGGATATCAATTTGCATCGTCAGGCGAAGTGGAGGTACTGGAGCAAGTAGCTAATTTATTAGAATTGAAAATCTCGTTGGTGTAAGATTGAGTACCGTGCGATAAGATCGTTTAAGTCATGGGAACGTAGGTTAAAGTTGTGAAGTGTGGTTGCTACTGCACAGGTCACTAAAAATGGTGCATTTTCATCCATCCTTTTAACACAGAGCATAGAGATAACAAGTCTCCCCCTTCCCAAGTTTAAAAACCAATAATATCACATCTCAAGAGAGGTCACACCCAACCGGCCTCACTAGGGATCATGGACTAGCCAGCCCAACGAGCCATGGTGGCAACGTAGTAGACTCTTTGCCTTCATCCATAGGCCAGCCCCCGGCTCTCTCAATGGTAAACATGACGACCATTAGCCCAATCCAGGCAATAGCATTGAAGTTGACGATTGTAGCTTTGGTGAGCAGCCAATGAAGAGCGGCAATACCAAGGCGTACCAGTGTGTTTCTTTCCTGGTTGGATAGATCTAGCCGCCGGATCATTCCCAGTCGTAAATGCCCAACTCTGGGAAACAAAAGATTTGTGACCAGGCCTAGGTTGATCATGATAGCCGTTGCCGCCGCCGGGAACAGAAGCTGGGGCTTCATCACCCACGCCGCATAGGTAACCACGATCCAGACAGAGGATTCGATCACCCCAAAGAGGCCCGCGATTAGCTTGGTCACCATGTTCCATGCTGGGATCTGCCGCGGCGTTTGTTCTGTCTTCCAGCTGTCGTCCATCTCTTGGGAGTAAGACTCGAGCTCAATGTTAGAGTCCAATTCTCGACTGTCCTTCGTGTCTTGACCGAGAGAAAGGGGGCCATCCCCAGGGTCCAAGGCACAGAGAAGTTCAATCGCGTTTCCCCAAGGTATCTCAACAATGGAATGGTTAGATAAGCCGAGTTTCACGCTCCAAACCAGCATTTCGAACATGAAAAGACTGCCAGTATACGCCAACGCAAGTACGGCTGTCACCTTCAAGAACGACATGGAGGGAACCAACACAACGAGGGCAACGGCTTCAACGAAGATGAAAAGCACGAGGATAGATCCGGCTATTCTTTCAACGGGAACTGGCTCGGTGATTCGAGCGACTGCGAATCTGAGGTGTGATTCCTCGACGTCGTGGTTGAGCCAGTCGTCTGACGACTCTGTAGGTGCGAGAGTAGCGGTTTCGTCTTCATCTTCGGTGTCCGATCTGCAAGCAGACTCGTCGATGCGTGCCCTTCTGGTAAGATTGAATTTCCTCCACCAAGGGTAGTTCTGCCCTATTCCTTGTCTCACGAGAAGGACGCCGGCGATGGATTGTCGCCAAGAATGCCCCTTGGCCAACGCTTTCCCGATCAAGGCGTATGTGGCAAAGCAGTCAGCTAGACCGGAAACTGGCGATAGGCGGTAGAAGGTAGCATGTCCATGATATAGAACAGATCCAGGAAGCTGGGCGGCGTTTGCGAGGGCGGGCACAAGAACCAGCCAGATAACCAAGGCTGGTGACAGAAGCATGGGAGTTTCGCAATCATCAACTTTGGGAGAGCCGTTTTCCGGCTCATCCCAACTTGTCTCGTTGAGCCAGCTGGCGTAGTAAAAGTTGACGATCCAGGCGCTGAACTCGAAAGAATAATCCATTGTTCATGATATCATGGAAGCTTCTTCACCGAGAGCATGGGATGAAAAGATGCGGATTAGGATGGATGAAGAGCTCAAATCTCAATAGGGCTCAATCAAATCCAATCTCTTGATAAACTCGAGATCGGAAAGGGTGTGCCTTGTGGTTTAGCCTGGGGGGCTGTGTACGTGCATAGCCTCATTCTCCTCACAAACCGGGCGACTCTGCCTGCTTGCGCGATATCAACTCTTGCAGACTAGAGCAAGGCTTCCAAGTGAATAAATTCTCGGCGTGAATTATTGCAGTGCCCTGTTGGATGCTGTTGCTCTCGCCTTCTTCTCAAAACCATGAACCCGAGAGCCACATCACCGGTAGATGCACAATGAACAGAAGCTCGGGTTTTGTTTTGGTCTTATTACTCGCCACTTCCGCTACTATGAGTACTGGCCTATCTTCGGAAAGCTTTGTGGGCACCACAAGCGACGCCTCTCTCGCAGCTACGTCTACCTTGGGAGCATCTCCAAATGCGATTCCCGCCCCAACTCCCGACGTCATCAAGACATGCCGCGATCAAGGGGCCTCATCCATTCGAGCCATTCGAATGATGCTTGTTCTCGCCGCGGTATCAACCCTTCACATGCCCGGATCTCTTGTCTTTCAGAAGCGGTCCCGGTTCTACAGACTTGCGCCGGAAGTCGGTCTCGTCGACCTCATCCCCACTCTCATTGCGGTCGCTCAAAGTGCCATACTACATAAAAGGTCCTTGAGGGAAGCAGTCACTGCGGTACTCATTTGTCGCCACTTCACTTCCAAGGAGGATGAATGGTGGGACAAATCCGAGTACCAGGACAATGACCCGGCTGCCCTAGCAGGCACATCTGGCAGCTTTCGGTTTTTGCAAGAGCTTCTAGTTCAGTTGCAAACCGTTGGGCCGGCTCGAATCCTGTATATCACACTGGCCATTACAACAGTTACGGAAACCTTCACTGTCAAAACACCACTGGAGCTTACCCTACTGGTGGCATTATACGCGATTCCGCTCTTCACGTTCGAGCTCATCTCCTTTGCGGCACTACGCTTAAGTCCCTCTCATTCGGTCTTGGGAAGAAAGCAGGAGATAATATCTTGGGCTAAATTGATCACCGAGATTCAACAACCAATACCCGCCGTGGACCAGGGACTTCTCAGACAGCGATTCTATCGCGTCAGCTATGTCGTGATTTTCGTTGTGCTAGGAATACCTGCAGTCCTCGGCCTATTCTACCCCTTTTCCGTCCCCGGATTCATCTTCCTGACGTTTTCCGAGTGGCATAGCGCGAATGGAAAATGGTACATTTCATGGCTGACTTGGGTGGGATGGTTGGTGTGCCTGCTTGCCGCCATTCTCTCGCTCTTCATCTTTGCTTGGTTGCCGGCGTGGATTATGGCAAGGCCTTTCCCAGGACTTTGCACGCGATACTGCGAAAGGCGAGACCGTCTTGTGGCCTATTTGCTGGACCGCATTTTTAGTGAGAGGCCTTCACATGTTTTTCTTGCTGACGTCTACACGGTACTCAAGCTGATTGTCATGGTGAAACGCTTTGCTCTCTAGGATGTAAATTGGATATTTTTCTAATATTATATCACTCTAAATTCTACACAAGTAATATCTTATTTGACCTTGTGAACCTGTTTAGCTGCTCCATGTGCATAATTTCCAGATTGGCCTTATAACATTACTTGCAACTCCCCCCCATACGGATTGATACTTGGCACTAGCTTATCATATTTTTATTCAAGAGCGGTGTTGCTTCTATGGTGATAGCCAAGACTTATACTTCCCAGGAACGAAGATTATTCGTTATAGATGGTAATAATGCCTCTACTCCCTACTTTGGTCGGTGACCTAGCAATTAAAGTTAATTTACAACGGCTTCACGAAACACCGGTGCGTCGACTAACCCGCAAACATCACCCGTCAACGTTGCTAGCCAGCTCCATACGCGCTCTTGGCTTACCGCATTTACTAACAACATGTGGATCATCCAACTTAACCATAAATTCGATAAACTGTTAAGAGGGTAATCATTCCCGCCAAGTACGTAGTACAGGGGAAACAGGTGGAATGCCACAGAAACGACCTTGCTGCTCATCTCTGTTAGCGCTTGGCAGGCATGCCTAGCCTCTTGAGGCAGCGTCCGTGCTGTGACGCGTCGATCATTCATTGCTTCTTTTGGATTCCTCAAACGTCACTACCAAGAAGAGGCTTACCAACTCTGGCAGCATGCGCCGCTTTGCCAATCAATTGCCAAGCGCATTATCATTAAAGACTCCTTTGGGTACGGAAGCCAAGGAAGTGAAAGAAATTCACCTGAACCCGCCAAGTGTGTCCTCTCCTTCTGTTGCTGGCTTAACTGGATGACCCCTTGCCGCCACAAAGGTGCCCGTCGTAACTTTAACCAATCACTTCCTCCTTGCTGCGCCCCTAGGCCAAGGAACAATTGTTTGAGACGGCGCAATTGCGACGCCCCGCATCAGCCAATGATTTCTCGGCTCGAGATTGCCGGGTGGTCGCACTGGAGGAGACGCAGCAACAGACGGTGTCCAATACGATGCTCGCTTTCAGTCGAAGGATTCACCCTTCATGCGTCTTTCCTAACCAACAACGACCACGTGCTAGGGATACGTAGTAGTACATAGATTACCGAGCGCTCCTTTCAATGGAATACGAGCTGGGCGATCCCATGCTTGAGCGCCAGCGCAAGGCAGCAGGCCTGATTTCTTATGCACGTTGGCTATTGGGCTATTAGCCTATGTACCACCACACATTGGAACCGCTGAAAATCCTGCAATCTGAATGAGGCTGTGCTATTCGGTCACTCTTTTGCCCGACTTCGATGCATCTGTGGTTCTCTTACTTGCATTCATCCCATTGTTTTCTCCTGCGTTGATGGAGTAGCCTCATCCACCACCCCGTCACAATGCGGACATCAGTCCTCAAATCCGTTGACCCTCTTGTTGCATTGTCGGCCGCTGCATTGGCTTCTTCAACATTAAAAGAACATCTATCCTCACGACGTCCAGAGCTCTTTTCCGAGCTCATCTGTTGGGCAACGCTCCCAGTTCTGATCAAGCACACCCAACGCATACCCCCTTCGAAAGGCTCTGCGTCCACTCCTTTTGGTGACCTGGGAGCTCAGACAGCTTCATCAGGTCTGCAATGGATCGTTGCCGCCGGCATAGCAGGGGCTTCTTTTTACAGGGCCGAGTGTAGTTCCCTCGCCCTTTTCGTAAGAAGCGCCCTTGCGTGGTCATGTTTTTAGACGACTAACAAGGTACAGCCGGCCTTGACACCGTTACTTTTCATAATCCAAAGGTATCTTGGACAAAAGCCTCCCAGCTTGTCAACACCCAATGCCTGGTCCCTCTATCCTCTGATCAATTCAGGATGGGGCATGACTCTGGTGGCTTCTGTTGCCGCACTCTCCTTGTCGAATGGTGACCTGCTGAGGTCGTTATTGTCCAGCATTCTCGTAGCTACCCTCCTCATTGTCTACGGCGCTCTTACACCCAGGCGTAAAGATGGACCGTACCATCTCCCGCTCGTTGATATTGAAGCATCTATAGTTGGAGTTTCGATACGAGTGGTGGTGCTCTTGGTGGTGGGTCTGGGAATCCAATCCGTGGCATTGGGCCTCCTTACAAGTTCTATTTTACA
The DNA here is from genome assembly GCA_011320165.1 of Fusarium protoensiforme. Lineage (NCBI taxonomy): Eukaryota > Fungi > Ascomycota > Sordariomycetes > Hypocreales > Nectriaceae > Fusarium > Fusarium protoensiforme. The sequence goes on along the minus strand of JAANQP010000459.1, from coordinate 65,671 downwards.
TGTCCTTTTCTTGGGACTTTCCAAAGCTTCATCATGGTTCTTTATGATCCAGCTTGTTAGTAATGTCCTATTACTGGATTATTTTAAACCTCTCACTGACAGCTCCAGGCCCAAACCACCTCATGGCTAATGGCCACCACCATAGGGACGTTTGCCATCGCATCCGTGACCAACCCTTTCCGAGAATCATCAGAGATGACAGCTTTATGCCATGTTTTAGTGTCATTCCTTGCGCTTTGCCAGACCATTCATTTGATCCCGGGGCAAGCCAAGGGCAAATCCATTCTCTGGGGTCTTTCCCTCATTTCTCTTCTTCCGTACCTTTCTAATGTTTGGGCGATTCGAAACGCACAGCCCTTTTCACTCAACAGCCCTGGAACACCTGTGATGCACCCAGTTGAAGCTCTAGTTCGTCACGCGACGGATAACGTTGAGCACCTACTACGAAACCAGTCGAAAAGCTACCAAGCTGCCAGCGATGAATATCGACGACGATACCACGAAGAGCCGCCGCCAGGCTTCGACGCCTGGTTCGAGTTTGCAGAGTCAAATCAATCGCCCATCATTGATGAATATGACATGATTTATGATGTCGTCTCCCCATTTTGGAAACTGAGTGGCCAAGAGGTTCTCGACATGATGGCAAAGGTGAAGGGAACACCACAGAGCGAGGTTTGGCTCTGCGATTTCTCTGGAAAGGACGCCAAAACCAAGTGCCATCACCCTTATCGGACATTTGATAGACACTACAGTCTTTTGTTTGACACCCTCTTGGGGGACCTTCCCGGAAAGCTTCCCGATGTCAAGTTTCTCATCAACCACTTTGACGAACCGAGGGTTCTGATCCCGTCAAAGCCAACGGCAAACGACCCTACAGATTTTAAACGCCTTCATTTGACCGACATGTCCAAGAAGTCTACCTGGGAAAAGCTCAGCAGTCCTTGTGCCCAATCACAGAGAAAAACTGGGAGCTCTTATCCCGAGCTTGCGGTAGAGACCTTCAATATGCCGTTCGTCAAAAACCCCTTCTCTGCAAAGGATCTGTGTCAACACTCCGAGTACAAAAACATGCACGGCTTTCTCATGAGCCCAAAAACCTTTCATCTCGTTGAAGGATTGGTGCCAATATTGTCGACTGGTGCGCCTTCAACAATGGGCGACATTCTCTTCCCAAGTCCAGCATACATCGAAAAAGAGTTCCAATACGACATCCTGGCCGATGCGAAATGGGAGAGCAAATGGAACAACTTGTACTGGGCCGGCTCAACAACAGGCGGATTTGTCCTCGATGACCAATGGCGAAACCATCAACGACAGAGATTTGTGACATTGGCTCAGAACCTGGAGCAGAAGCCACATTCTTATCTCACAGAAAGGAGCGGCATGTTCGGTCGTGTGCATTCGACTTTCCTCAATAGTCGGCTATTTGATGTTGCCTTTACCAGAATCTTTCAATGTGAAAGGCGGTACTGCAGAGAGGAGAGCACCTATTTCAACACCAAGTCTTGGGCAGACAAGGACCAGGCGTTTCGGTCACGGCTCGTATATGACACGGACGGAAACGGCATAAGCGGACGATACTACAAGCTCCTAGCGTCAACCTCGGTACCGTTAAAGCAGACCATCTTCCGCGAATGGCACGATGAGCGGTTGATGCCCTGGGTTCACTACGTACCCGTGAGCCAAAGCCTCGAGGAGCTTCCTGAGCTGGTTACCTATCTCACTTCAACGGAGGCGGGACAAAGAATAGCCAAGGCTATTGCGGAGCAGGGTAGAAATTGGTTTTCAAGATCTCTGAGGCAGGTCGACATGACCATTTATACCTACAGGTTACTATTGGAACTAGCCAGGTTGCAGGATCCGAAAAGACTAGCGAGTTAAAATATGATGAAAGATATTTAATGAGAATTTCGTGTAGGTTTTGTATTTGATTGAGTGATTATACGATGACTTACACCTGACTGTGTATCTCGGCAGCCTGAACGTCCCTCGTGCCAATTTTTACACTCAGGCTCTCTCTGTTTCTTGTTCATGCCGTTTGGCTCACGGACCGCATCAAATCAAACGACCCAGGCGTCTCAATCCATGACGCCAGGCTAAACCCGATAACCATACAGGCTTCCTCCTCTGACTTGGGCGAGTACGAGATGGGTCTCGTAGAAGCGGCGACATCGGAATCCTTCAGCATCAGTCGCCAGAAATGGGGGTTGTACTTGGTGACAGACTTGTACAAGTCAGTGATTTGAGCCTTGATCGTTTCGACGCGGTGGGCGATCTCTTCGGTCCCGCGCTTGAGCATCTCGGGGCGCGACTGAACTATGCTTCCCACAAGCTGCTCACGGATAAGCCCTATGATCTCCTCTGGGACCGAACCTTGGAAGGCCCTGGTTGTGTTGAGAGCAGCCTGCAGATCGAACAGGATTCGAACTTTGATGAGTGTCACAGCTACAACGTGACTCATTTGAAGCCAGCGTGAACCTGTCCATGTTTTAACAGGTGGCTCGAGTACGTCGGCATCCTTGACGTCGAGGAAGGGCAGATCCATGTCACTCCAGTCGTAATCAGACTGGTCTCCGGTTGTTGCATACCACTTGACAAAGTCATAGGCCTCTTGATCCCTGTTGAGGCGGATGAAGAGCGCAGGAACGACATCTCGGACGCCCATGTTGTCCGAACGACAGAGCCGAAGCATATCCAAGAGGTGATCCAGAGCGGTCTGCACGGCATCAACGCGTCCACCGGCAGCTCCAAAGGATAGAAGCAGCGCGTCCACTAGCTGGTAGCGCGCACGCATGTATGGGCGAGTCTCCATGATGCCCCAAAAGAGACCGACGGCGTTCTCAAAGATATTGTCGGGGACCCACATGGTGCTCTCTTGCTCGCACAAAGTCTGTTCCTCCTTCTCCAAAAGGGCACGTGCCTTCTTTGTCTTGTTACACCCTGCCTTGTGAAGCTTTCGGTCGATGGCTTGGTGGTCTCGTCCACAGTAGTACACTGCTTGGCAGCCTGAGCAGCGGAGGAGGTCCTCTCTTTTGCCACAGACGCTACAAGCGCGGGGTGATAGAGTGCAGGGCGGTGGTGAGTACATGGTGAATGAGAGTCGAGGGAGTGAAGAAGGGAAAGAGGAAACCGAGGAAGAATGGTGGTTCAGAGAGGTGGCTGATACTAGCGACGAGACAAAGAAGGACGAGGTTTAGGGGCTGCGAGATCACGTGCTGTTTGCGAGAACATGAAAAAAGCAACGTGTGTGGCCGAACCATGTTGCTGGGCTACGCTTGTGTGTAATATGACTTTATTGGTTGCTAAACAGATCGCGTAGACGCCTTGCCTACTGGGTCATGGCAGAGGAAATTCGGTAGAGGCTCCCCCCTCCAAGTGAGCATGGAAAAATCAAGTATATAAATAAATGTTGGATGAAAAGCGAATGATGCCATGTCCTAAACAGTCCCCATGACTGTAATCTAGGAGGTGCACTTAATTGCAGGCGGCTCACTGAAACATGAACAAAGACGAACATGCCAACTGTCTAGCCTTTGTTCTCGGCAAACATTTTGTTGTTGTCAATCAACCCCTAGACATCTAGCACAACAAGAAAAGGTGCCTGTCAAAAGAACCACGACTTGATCGTGCAGGGCATGATGATGTACCTTTCTCAGACTGAGAAACATTGACATATATTCTGATTAGAGTTCATGGGATGAGCGTGCCAGCTATTACTTAAAGCAACCGGTCAATTATGAAAGCGAAGATATCAGCTCCATTCTCTAATATAGTTTAATCTCTCTCTGCTCGCTACTTCGACCTTCTACTGCCTCGCCTCTCATAACTCCGTACACAAAACATTCGCTAGCAAAGGTAAAGCCCTCACTGTCTGTGCCCTCAGCTCCTCCAGCTCGACGATTCAGAATAACAGGAAGCCTGCTTCCACCAAGAACCCACACCTCCTGCCCTGATTGAATGCTCCTTGGCCCTACCCCAAAACGCCCTGACTCGGTGATGAACAAGGCCTGTGGACGAACCATCCTCTCCATCCAATCATCTATGCCATCTCCATGGTTGGGGTCTTGAGGAACCAACTTGCCAGTAATGAGACCCAGGAATGGACTCATCCAGTTTTCTGGGAGCTGCCCAGGGTATTGTTTCTGGAACTGTGTGATTACCCTCCCCCATCTTCCACCGCTGTTGAGGAAGAAAGACCCAGCTGATCCGTAGTCCTCTACACACGTACCCTTGGAGCGGTCTTCAACCACACAGATACGGTCGATTTGCACGCCATACAGGCAGAGGATCCGATCATCCTCGACCTTCAAGCCGTCGCCGACGCCTCGTATTCCTCTGTCTGCGGTGTAGCCAAGCCCATGCCATCGTCGATGATGGTCCCAAAAGTTCACCATGCTTCGTTTCGAATCATCACGCACCCCATGCCAATCCACGGCCCACGACGCCAGGCCAGGTATGTCAGACACTTCGCCTCCTCGTCCGATCAACGGCAGCAGGTCGGTTGATAGACGGATAAGATCAGCCGTGACCCTCTGATACAAGGTTTTGGCGTCAATTGTGTAATCGCAGGTTTTCACGGTCGGCAGTGAGGTATCACTTCGAAACCCAACAAGTCCATAGACCTTGTCCCTTGGGTCCGTGGCTCGACGGAATCTCCAACGCCAGAGAACTTCGAACAGGGACTCGCGGCGTGTGAATTCAAGTCCCCGCATCGCACATTGGAGGTCGAGAGCTCCGCCATGAGCCCAAAACTCGCCTGGGATTGCGCGTGGGGGAGTGTCGAAGAAGCTGTCTGCTGCCCTGCGCATCAGATCCCACGAGATCTCACACGGGCCCCAATAAACTGTCGCAGACGATGGGAGGATAGCTTCTTGAACCGTCCATATCCGGCTCCACCATGGCAGGTTGATGAGAGTTTTGAGTGCTTTGGCAGCATGATCTCTGGCCAAATCGTCATCCATCCAGTCAGGTGTGCCTCTCGACCCTGCGAACCAACACAAAGTGTCGACGACTGCTCTAGCATGGAACACATCGACATCTCCCAGGGCCCCCAACCAGATGGCACATTGTTGGCATTGGCTGTAGATGCGGTGCATCATGCTGACCTGCCAGGTCTTTTCCACATCATCAGCCTGATTGATGCATAGCGCGTCAACCCAGAGGTATCTCGGCTCATGGGTCATCCGCAGTCTTTGCAATGCGTCAAAGAGGTTTCTCGCAACCGCGACTGGTGTCTCGTCAAGCCAAACAGTGACATTTGTTGCTTCGTTTTCATCTCCCCAGGTGTAAGAGACGGTCTCGTATGGCGATTCCAGTTCGTCCAATGTCGCGACGTGGAACTTGCAGTGTACGTCTGAACCCGGACTTCCAGGCTGAACTTCTAGAATCCTGATTTCAGCTCGAGCCGGGTTCAAGTTTGGGAAAACGAGGTCGTTGGGAGAAACCTTGACAGCCATGGTGGATATGAATGAATAGCGAGATGATGAGCAGAGTTGGTACAACCAAGAAATTAGTTTGAGACCAAGATGAACTTAAGGAAGAAAGATGATGCTATTTCTGGCCTATCTTTAACACTACACTGCCCCAATCCTGTCTGACTGAAGCTATCAAGAACTGCAACCTTAGTGTGGCGCAGTGTCTCATGATTGGATGATTTTTACGGGTGGATCAGCACACGTTCAGTCATCTCCCTACTCATCTTCAACGGCTGAACGAGCTGAACGGGCCCTTGTAACGCACACTCAGCTTGCGGATCCTCGTTGTTGGTAACTCTCTTAAGCCCCTGCACCAGCAAATGAGAGCTTACGCTAAGTGACGCACATGTGGACATTGCCCAAATATTGGGGGCGGCGATCCTTGGCAATGCAGCAACCCTTGTCTCGGTATGGGTTGGGCGTCCTCAAGGCACAATTCAGCTACAACAAGCAATTTACTGTCAAAGTATCTGCGCCACAAAGGGGGCTAACCATCAGTGAAGTCGACGACGTGATTCCATCGGGAAAGGCCTTATTTGATGGCCTGTTTCTGGTAGATGGCGTGGTACGTGAGATCTGAGATGAACAAATTCTTCGTAACAGAACCTGATTCAATCCGATCAAGTCTTCCGTCGCATGTTTCTCGAACATGGCGTACCTGGTTACAGACCTTTGGTACGGGAAAACTTTTCGACCTGAAGACCTACAGAATTCGCTGTATGGGACGCTCGTTACAGTCTTCATGGCATTAGTCGAGCTAATGTGTGCCGGGTTCTTTCTTATCGGGGCTTTGAAACAGTCCCAGTTTCTGCCATCAACCATGCCCGGTAGTAGCGATGCTACCAATTGGCTAAATGGTACAGATGGGAGAACCTTTTTCACCATGGCCAGCGAGCATGGATCTATGGCGAACTTTCATGGCCCCAGAGGAGTATGCAAAGGGTTATTTTGGAATGTTACCCTGGCTTTCGTCGTCGGGTATGCTGTCTCACCCCTCACTTGGTGTTTGGCCAACTACTAATGTTTCCCTTGTGGCAGTGGTGTGATGCTTTTCATTGGAGTGGAAGCCATTCCTAGAGCCATTACCTATGGCCCACGTGAGTCAAAAGCTTTGGCATGAGGATGAAATCTCTAGGCATTGCTAACATGTCTCAGTCTTCCAAAACCCAAGACACCGGTGCAAAAGCGAGCGTAACCATAGGCCTATAAATATGTACTATTTACATTTACCTACGGCTATTTCAGGGAATACGTGAAATATCCCCTACAGAATGTACCGAAAATCTGAATTCCCCACGAGAGCAATGGCTGACGCATCACCAGCCTGAATCTTCAAGTTCTGCCTCCTCAGAAACCATCTGTAAGAAAGAACACCGCAAATGGCCAAGATGGCAGAGCCTCCTTCTACACCGATTGCCATCGGATACCTGTTGGCCTGGCTGGCCGGGAATAGATATCCCCCAACGACGTTGCCAAGGTTGCCGACCATGTTGATCGAGGCAATGGATGCGGCCAGCTTGGGAGGAGGAAATGGAATGCAGCTGCCGATCCATGCTAGGTTGATGTTGGAGGCGCTGGTGATACCAGAGATCATCAAGATACTCGCGACGATGCGGGCTGGAACGGAGAGAGTCGCGCCCATGATGGCTAGCCCGACTATGCAGACAGACAGGTTGACAACGATATGCCATGTACGTTCCTTCATTCTATCCGCATGCCAGCAAGTCGCCAAGACGATACAGAAGCCACTGAGATATGGCACTGAGAGAAGGGCATACGTAATCTTGCGCTCAAATCCGAGTGTTGCCATGATAGTCGGGAAGAAGCTGTGTCTGTAAGTCTGGGGGAAGTGAGGTGTACTTCAAGGGGCACATACTTGGTAAAAGAAGCGCAGAGCGTTATGAGGAGATGGTTGAGCATCATGATCCACACCTTGGTATCCTTGATCATGAGCTTGAACCCCTGGCCCATTGTGGTATCATTAGAGGCGTTCGCGCCCGTGTCAGAGATCATTCGGTATTGGGCAACGATGCTTTCCTTCTCGGTGAGCCACCTATAGAATGAGTTAGCACCAGAGGACAGCAACCGGTTGAGGCTGTCAACTTTACCGTGTGTTGTGCGGATAGTTTGGAAGCGTAAAGACACAAACAACGGCAAACGCAACTGTCAATGCACCCTCGATGATGAATAGCCTAAAGCTCTGTTAGTGTGCTTATGCATGTCTTCACCACCAACAGCCCATATACTGACCATCTCCAGGCTGATATCCCGGCAACATCAACCATTCCCTCGGTGATGCCAATCGCCATAAGCCCGCCAAATGATCCCGACAGCATACTGCCGCCGAAAAGCAAAGCGACTCTTAGACTAAGTTCGTTGGGTTTGTACCAAGAGGAGCACAAAAACACGGCGCCAGGAAAGAACGGTGCTTCGCAAAAGCCAAGGATGAAGCGGACCGCGATCAGTCCCCCATAACTGTGAACCGCTGCCGTGGCACCCGAGACAACTCCCCAGACGGCCATGGCACAGGGGAGATACAAGGATGGGCGGAGCTTGGACAAGAACAGGTTGCTTGGAACTTGGATGAGCCTTGTAGATAGTCAGCATGGAGAGCAATGCGGCGTAGGTCTGGGATAACTTACAAATACCCAACAAACAAGATGGAGATGGCTGTTCCGAACTGAACTGAAGATAGGCCAAGTTCTTCCGAGATGCCAGCCAGCTTAGCGATCGGCAGAGCATTCCGGTCAATGTAGTTCAAGATGTACATGATCATTAGAGATGGGAAGAGTCTGAGGTCAAGTTTGAGTTTGAGTCTCTTCTCCACTGCCTGGGCCTCTTCAGGTGACATGCTGAGATACTCATCTCTGATACGCGCCGTTGAGCTGTCGAGGACAAAGGTCCCATCAACTACAGTGGCCTCGCCTTCCTTTTCGGAAGCGTTGTCGTTTTTGATGTCTGACTTGTCAAGCATGGCGGTTGAGGTGAAAAGAAGAAAAAGGAGGGATGGGCGACTGAATGCTGGGGTGAGAGGTGATGGATGTAAAAGATGAGGAGGACATAACCTCATACTATATACTGCAAGCACCTTCTTGCCCGCCGTTATCAATACCAGCCATGACAGGGCTTATCGAAGTAGTGTGGGCCGAGTCAGCTAGAGTATGACTTGGTCTGTGATGCGGAAAATGACAACCGAAGGCCGAGTGCGGCTAGGGGAGGTTAAGGATTAGCAGGCAACCAGGATTCCTAAGCGTGAGCCGAGTCACTGCCAAGACACGGCAAGCGCACCGGAATATTCGTGTGCTATATATGAGCGTGGTAAGGTTAGGGTGCTTTTCCTGTGTCATCTCATCATCTCAAGAGGCATTTCAGAACAGACTGCCAGAGATGAAGGTACACCCCAAAGTCATTCGAGCACTGGCCACTCGTGACCAAAGTATCGATGCAGTGCTTCCAGAATGCACCTTGCCAAACCCTTTGCCATCCAATGTCCAAGGACTTGCAGCGCAGGTTCTTTCCGCCGAGGAACTTGACATTACAGAATGTGATCCGGTGGCCTTGGTGGGAAAGCTTCAGTCAAAAGAGTGGCTTTGCGAAGCAGTTGTCAAAGCATTTCTCAAAAGAGCAGCGTTGGCCCAAAAGACGGTGAGTTACATCTGGTCTCAACAGCAACCTTCAAGGACCTTTTTACTAACGAGTGTTGACAATAGACCAATTGCATCACGGAGCTCCTTTGGGAATCCGCCATCGCCCGCGCTCGGCATTTGGACTCGCTGCCGCAACCAGCTGGTCCACTTCACGGGCTACCAGTCTCCATCAAAGAGCAGTTCGGCGTTCCTGGAAAGATCAACAACAACGCCTTTGTCGCTAACTGCGATCGTGTTCAGGGCCCACCATGTAGCCTGCATGATGTCGTTGAAGGATGCGGTGCCATCTTGTTTGCGCGAACAACTCAGCCACAGTCGGTGATGCACCTTGAGACCAACAGCAACATATACGGGCGAACTTTGAATCCCTGGAATCGAAGCCTTACGACGGGGGGAAGCTCTGGTGGTGAAGGTGCCTTGGTTGCCTTTCGTGGGAGTCCTCTGGTGAGTGAAGAACCCTATGCGACTCATCAGCATCGAAACAATGATTTAAGCCATTGGAAACCTTGGTCCACTGACAATTGGTCGCCGTACTAGGGTCTTGGTGGCGACATAGGCGGCTCGATCAGGTCTCCAGCGGCCAATAACGGTGTATATGGCTTCAAGCCAACTCCTTATCGGGTTGGAAACACAGGTGGTATGGGACTCATTGCCGGCCAAGAAGGGTAAGAACTTTTCAATGAGGGTCAGATGTCAAAAAAGGTGCTGAATATCCTGCAGTATTATCGGTTGCATTGGCCCACTGTCTCCAACCCTTTTAGGTATCGAGCTGTTCATGAAGGCCTACCTCGACACTATGCCATGGGTTAGGGAGAATTACTTGGTCCCGCTACCTTGGAGGGACATTGAACTTCCTGAGAAGCTCAAAATCGGCGTCATGTGGTCCGATGGAATTGTCAAACCTCACCCACCCATTCTGCGAGCCTTATCCAAGGTTGTGGAAGCGCTCAAGTCGGCTCAAGTCGATGTTGTCGATTGGCAGCCCAAGGAACACGATGAGTGTTGGAAACTTACGAGCGCATTGTACTACGAAGACGGTGGTCGCCGGCTAAAGGAAATGCTAAGGGCGGGCGACGAAGAAGCGCTGCCCCTGACACAATGGCTGCTGGAGCAGGAGGAGGTGAAAGCCAGATCAGTAGAAGAAGTTTGGGATGTGAGTATCCTTATAAAATTTGCGCATGGAACCTTGTGGCTAATATTCGTAAACTATAGCTCAAAGCCAAACGGAACGCTTACAGGTCAATGTACAACCAACATTGGCTCGACACGGGCAAAGACGATGATCATCCGGTAGATGCCATTCTTTGCCCGGTTGGTCCAGGATGCGCCCCTCCGCATGATCAAGCCAAGTACTGGAACTACACATCGCAGTGGAATCTCCTCGAGTATCCAGCCATTTCTTTCCCAGTGACCCAGGTCGACGCAAAGCTGGATGTACGAGACGAGACATATGTTCCCCAGAACGAGCTCGACCGGTTCAATCATGGCCTTTATACGGGGCCTGAGGGGTATAAAGATGCGCCGGTTTCGCTGCAACTTGTCACAAGACGATATGAGGATGAGAAATGCATCGCGATCCTGAAAAGAATCGAGGAGGCACTAAAAATGGAGATGCATGGATAAACTCGGCAACTTATAGGTACCTACATGTCTTGTACATAATCCAGTTAGTGAATCGAACCCTTAGACCGATAGCACGTATTTATCTTAAGACCTTTTGCTGAAGGTATCTTAGCGTCTGATTACGATACTCTAAGTCCTTGAAAAGAGTTTACTCCGCCAACTCCTCTTGCATTTATCCGGAAACATGACCTTGAACGGCTCGGTAAACACTGCCTCAACGCCCTCGCCTGTCTTTGCCGAGCACTCCATGTACATGGCAGCGCCGATCTTCCGAGCGAGTTCCTCGCCCTATGGTTCTTGATTAGTAACGGTCTATCTTTCCCGGGGAGAAAGGGGGCTCGTACAGTCGCCCACGAGACAGGGCCCTCCTTGTGATAAGGGAACAACTCTTGGGTAGGGTAATCACGGAGATCTTTTCGGCAGCCTACGAGGACCACCGGCGTCTCTGGATACTCTTGGCGGACTTCTTCTATCCACTACGGCTCGCCTGTCAGTATGCGCTGGTGAGAATTCTGGACGTGGGCTGAGGTTTTACCCCGGGAAACGTACCACATCTTCGATGTTGCTGAGAGCGTCCGAGTATCCGAGATCGAAGCAGAGCAAGAAAAGATCGGTGTCGATATAACTGAGCGAGCGCAACCTCTGAAACTCTTCGGCGCCCCCTGTATCCGCGATGCTGAGGGTTAGAGTGCAACCGATATCTAAGCTGGCGCAATAGTGATCAAATACCGTTGGCGGAAGGAATGGCTTGACATCATAAGCAGTGAGCAGTCGAATGGATGGTGAACATACTGAGGGGTATTTCTTGTCAATAAATGTTCTTAGGTGACCGGTTAGCTGATGCCTTGTGGTGGAGAGAATAGGAGAGCTGACTTTATCAATTTTGTTTTTCCCACCCAGTCGCCGATTAGTGTCACTTTTTTGCTGACTTCAATGGTCCCACGTTTCACTTTGACTGGTTTTATGGGAGGATCTCCTCCAAGATGAACAAAAGTCGAGAGGGGTGGTGGCTGGGGTTGGTCTGCTTGCCCGGCGTCTTCGACACCCGCTTGGCCCGAATTGTTGTCAGAAGCGGGACTTTCCTCCGCCAAGCCCAAAGAATGCTGCTTTGCGTCATGGTCCTCTTCTTGGCTCGGGATCAAGGAGCTGGTGGGCTCTGGTGCAGTATTTGATTGACCGACGGTTGCCTCGGCTTGTCCGATTTGCTCTGAATCTTGGTTATTCAGCATGTTTTCGGAGCTCATTTGAATGGACCGAGCCTCAGAATCCTCCCAAAGATCCTCCCCAACGACGGTGTCAGCATACGTGGTCATGTCGTCGAGATATCTCTCCAACATCATGAATCGACCACCAAGGTCCAAACGCGCCTCGGCCTGTTCATCACCTTCCAATCTCCGCAAGGTCTCGATACCTTTCAGCAGATGAGCCGCGATTTCTCTCACCTCCACCATGCCTTCCTTGATCACAGTCGTGTCATCTTTAACAGCTTTCGTGAGAGAGAGGGAGATCATGCCCAGCGTCAGACCCAACGCGTTACGATGAGTCTCAAGGGATACCTGCAGCTTGGCGGCATCTTCCTTGCCTCCTAGGGCCCATTTAGTAGCACCCTTCTTGCCTGAGGCCGTGTGCTTGTCCACAAGGCCTTGAATCTGGAGGACCACGGCATCGCAGTTCTTCAAGATGGCGGCAATTTGCGGTCGGAACTCTGCCGGGATAGACGACGCAGAGGAGTTATCGCACTCGCGCTGGAGTGTTGAAGCAATCGTGCGCAGCTCAACCAGCTCTCGTGTGATAGTGACAAAGTCCTCTGCGGCCTCTTTGTAGCCCTGGATGAAGTTGCTGATTGCCAGACCGGCGCTGGCAAGGTTGCTGAGAAGGGCCACGCATCCCGTCGTGATGGAGAGCGGGTCCATTGATGCGAAAAGGGACACGAGCTCTTTATCTAGCGAAGATGATATTTTTTGGATGCCGCGTTTTGTGTTTGGTTGTTGGGTGAGCAGTTGATATGCAGTCTACGTTGAAGAGAGTGTTATGGTGGTGGCGGTTAGCCTAACGAGGCTGTGTCCGAGGCTTTCACACTGCCAAGATCCAGAACTGGAACAAGTCGAATAAAACATGCACCATCCCAAAACCGGCCAAAGTACTTACTTAATAAGCATGCATATCAGACAAGCTGAGTTCTCCATGGAAGAGTGAGACCCGGGATCGAGCTACAGCATCTCGGTTGTTCTGCCCTAGCCCACGCAGATGGGTTCTCTGCCTATTCCGCTGTTCATCAATTCGTTGCATATTGGTTGTCATAAGTTCTTAGCAATCAGTTATCTACAACGGATCCTCGAATCAGTATGAAGGCGGAGACGATATTTTTGCCCCTTGTGGTAGGAAAGATAGCTAGCTTTAAAGAAACCTTATGGAGACTATCCTGACTTTGTTCCCACCCCAAGGTCATCATCGAGTAATTCTATATAGCTATAACACTTACTAATTTGTTATTGTGTTATTGAAGCTCGGGTGTAACTTTAGTTGCGTCACGGTTGTGTTGCTTTTATCCAGCTGCTCTAAAACCCACGGGCCAAGGTCAGAGAACCATGCAGATTAAAAGTCCTTTATCTCATAATTATTAGTTACTTATTTTAAGTATCAAGAGGGGTAGACCTCCCTGGCTTTTCAAGGAGGCCTCATGCCTCGTAGTGACAAGTTGTGTCAGTTTGGCTCTAGGCAAACCAACAAACAAAGCCTATCCCACCGGCTCCCACCCGGAGCTTGACAACTCGGGCTTAGCAATGACCCAGCTTTCCCAACACGTAAACAGGGTCTAAGCTTTTGTCGAGACGGTGTTTTCATTGGACACTTCGTATCCGCCTCGTCGTTTCCGAGATATCGTACGTCTTGCGAGCCCCGAAATACATACTTTTTCCAGTGGGATGGCCGCCATCTCGGCACTTTGCCGGAGACACTAGGGACGTGGATTTCGTGATTGTGTCTTGTTACCCAGGCGTTGCATTGTGTAATCAAATCCAACCAGTTTTGTGAAGTGGGAGCCGAGATCCGCGAACCCAATATAGAATCAGTTATAAATTTATCAATCATCATGAGCCCTTCATGTTACGATGGGAGGTATTTAACCAGGTCTTCAACCTCATTTTTAACAGACACCTTTCCCCTCATCTGCAGCAACAACCGTCCTTCAACATATAGGAACGATTCAATTTGATCAAGATGAGACTGTCCCCCTCACTCCTCCTCCTGTCCACATCGACAGCGGCGGCGTTCCCAAGCAGACACTCCGGTTCCCACTGCGCGAGCATTTCCGGCGATAAGACCATCAACAGCTTCCAACTGTATCCCGAGAATGCCGCTTTTGACGAGAGTCGCTGCTCCGTTTACTTTAGGTTGGCTCTATTTCTTCCATCTTAACTAGTATATCCTAACGAGTATTTCTAGCTCCGTCTACAACGCCACGGTAGCAGTCTGGGATCCTTATGTCAACGCCGTCATCGATTCGATCAAGTTCAAAGGCCTTAGCGGAGACCCTCTGCTCCACACCAGTGGCGTCAAAGTAGATCCCCTTGGTAGGCTATCCGTCGTCGTCGACACCGGAGCCGCCTTCGACACCGAAGGTCAGGACATTTCGGGCGACAACTTCCTCGTCAAGTATGATCTCAAGACACGTCGCGAGCTCTGGCGCCGAAACTTGACGGCCCTGACCAACGGGGTGTACTCGGGCTACCAGGACATTGAGCACGACGAGCACGGCAACACGTTTGTCATTGGAACGTTTCCCAGCAGCATCATCCGGGTTAGCACCAACAACGAACAGGCGAGTCCATGGTATCTTGCTACTCCGCCGGACCATACCAAGCACGGCTTCACGGGTGCTGTGTCAGTTGGGGACTCCCTGATTGTTCCAGACAACGCTGACGGTCAGTTATACCGATTCAACAAGCGTGACAAGGAGGGAAAGCGTTCCAAGATTCCGCTCAGCTCTGGCAAAAGCCCAATTGGTCAAGGACTAGACGGAGCTGCTCTTCCTCCCTTGTACCGCGGCACTGTCCTCTTAGTGTCGGACAACACCAACGGGACCATCGTCCTGCACTCTGCTGATGGAAAGTGGAACAAGGCTCGGAACGTGGGCACCATTGCGAACAAGTATCTCAATGATGGAGGTTCTACCGTTGCAAGCTTGCAGATTGGGTCGAGCATTTATTCGGTAACTGAGTATTTTGGTGATGCCAAGGTTGAGGGCGCTCTGGCTGGGAACCGCACTCACTTTCCTCTGACTGATATCACAAAGCGGATTGCCGACTTGCTAGAGTAAAGTCAGGAGAAATAAGTAGGTTAGGGCTCCTGTATTGACACTTGCTGTAAATTATGTAGAAGCATTCTTTTGCAAGTTCTTAGGCCTGTGAAATGCGCATCTGAACCACCCAAGCCTATACGAAACTTGCCCCGTTACTTAGAACTCCCACAAACTATCATTAGACTCCTGCCCCTCCAGGTTATAATCACCAATCAGGCCACTCAAGAGGCTGCCAAAAGCATCAGGCATGCCCACATCGGCTATCTGGGCCGCCCACTGCGCAAGGTCCTCCATGTTCGGAACAGTAGAGTCCAAGGGCGATGTTGGCATCGGCTCGTGCTGCTTTCGCTCAACCAGCATAGCCATAGCTCTTGAAGCCAGCGCCTCGAACAAATCCCGGTACGGCGCGGCGCCCTCCCAGCGTTCCGCCATGATGGCTAGCAGCATGGTGCAGGTCGTGAAGGAATTGCTGACACTGTCGATCCTCGCGGCTTGCCGGACAGTGGGTGAAGTCCAAAGACAGTGCAAGTTGGTCAAACCTGCCAGGAAGATGACGTGGAGGGTCGACCAGGTATAGTTGATGGGCTTCCCGATGTACAGGCGCTTGCATGATTGGCATATGTCACTGGCAGCCTGCATGCATTCCAAAAACACATCGTCCTGCACATTCTCGCGGCGCGTCAACTGCCCACGGTAGAGAAACAGGATGGTCTCGTTGTAGGTCAATCTGTAATCCTCCGCATTTGCAAAGACGGTCAGAGGAACGCCAGCCCGTTGGGGCTCAGGGGGTGTCGCAGCCATCCAGTCATCGAGCTCCCTTCGCAACGATTGCACCTGTGCCTGGTAGCTTTCGTCGCTATGGGCTTGACTGGCAGCATTGGAGTATATCGATGCGTAAATGCGCGCCCAGATGCATCGGATCCGGAATTGATGCAGCGCATGCGACACGGTAGTTACTGGGCCACCTGGCGGGCGAGGAGGCCCTTTGACTCCGGTCTCGGTGATGGACGAGTCGTCGATATCCAGGGGGAACTGAGAACCGGTCACACTATGAATACAGCACCTATAAGCTCATGGCTGATCAAGACTCACCTCAGTGTCGACTTCCTGGATCGGGAGGCTCAGAGGAAGCCCGAGGTTGACGGACGAGGCACAGTCCATCTGGTAAGCGCACCAGAATACCCGCTTCCGCAACTCAAGACGCAGGATATTTGTTCTCAAGTTGATCTTCTTCACATTGCGGTGATATCCGAGTTCTATGCACTGACGCAGCGCAAGACCCGAGAGATTCCTGTCCTTGGTCGTCAACCTTGAATTTGCACGTTGGGATGCCCATTGCTCAACTGACCATACGGACGGACCCATTGAAGAACGGATTGAGAACAAGGCACAACAAAGCAAAGCTTGAATAGACTCGAGGCTCTTTTTCGCCAGAACATGGTCCATATATAGCAACGCCGAGACGTAGAGTTGCTAGGTAGACAAGGTTGGTCAGCTACGTGGTTGCTAAGACGTGGTGTACTCACTTGCGGGAAAGATCTCTTATTGGATTTTAGAAGGGCTCCTATCGCATAAACCTATGTCTCATTAGCGATGGACCCTTGGATGATTTAAGAAGGTCCTGCGTGCCATGTTGACGAAGAAGAGCTCGATAGGACTGGCCACGACAGAATCCAGTCCAACGGCGTTATTCTCCCATTGCCTGAAAGTTGGCTCATGAAGAAAAGGGTACTGCAAATGAACATTTTCAAAGAAGGCGTTGCTGAGCGCCAGTCCAACCTCGTAACTTGGCAGTCGGCAGGGGGCCAGTGCAGAGGCATCCATCTCGTCCAGGCTGGAGTCGAATTCATTAGAGGGTTTCTCTTGCACTGCCTGTCGGACACAGGCATGAATAACACGGGAGAAGGAGAACATGGATGAAGGCCCAAAATATTGCGGCTCCGCCCCCGAGGCGTGGAGGCTCAAGACGCCTGCCTTTGATATCAGATCGGTAGCTTCGTCATTTTCATCTCGGTCCCTTGCTGGATAAGACGCAGCGGCGGCACCAAAATGATTGAAGTCGCGAGAGCGAGACGCTTGCAGTCCAGCGGGGGGCTGCGGCTGGCTGACTTGACCCTGCTGCTGAAGGAGGCGCTCGAGAAGCTCGACGCGTTCTTCCAAGGTCTCAAGATAGTTCCTCGGCAACTGACGCTTAGTAGAGGGATCCTCCACAAGGCAAGCTGTGGGGGCATTGTCAGCGTGATAACGAGGCGGTTCCCAAGTCCAGGTACTCACCAAGATCAAGCCTCTGGCAGTTGGCACACGACGGAACTTGGTCATCGCACTGGGGGATGGTAAGCATAGAGCGCACGGGTAATTGATTGGCGGATATGTATTACTTTTAGCTTTCTCTCCTTACAGCTGATGCAGGCCGTCTGCGCTCTGGGGCCCCTACGCCGGGGATGAGGTCGGATTGTGGGCCTATGGCGGGAATGGGGGAGCATGACGGGTCTCGGAAGTATACGCCAGGATAATGCAGGTATGAGGCACGGTGAAAAACTTGACGCTGGCAACTCTGTGTGTAGATGTAGAGTCTCAAGGAAGTTGTCCAAGTGTCTGGAGCTGGCAAGATAATGAGAGCCTGCGCTAAGATGGTATGGGCTGGTATCGGATTAAACAAACCCCGAGTATCCAATGTCAAAACACTGGTTCCTGGTCAGTGACGGACGGGAACTTGGAGTCACGGGGAACTTCGGATCCTGGTAGAACTGATAGCAATCAAGCCAAAGGCATAAGTGTACATAGAATCAATATGGGCAAGTATTAATATTACAAGGAACGATTCTAAACAAAAGGAATATAGCACGCATGGCTTAAGTAATAGTCAATAAAGAATGGCTTATTCGACAGATATAAAATACTAAGCCTACTAGGCCTGATGGACATGATTGCACGATACCGCAACATAGAAGCCATGGATGCCAAGGAAGCAGCCAAGTATGATTGTATAGGGAACTAGCCAGAGTATTGAACCGAGACGGCTCTACATGCTTGGAAACATTGCAGTTATGTGGCCTGGCTTTATGCCCTCCAGAAACCCCCCAACAAGCCTACATAAGTCGTGGCTCAAATTGCCTGGCCGAGAAGTATCGATAGGTCTTGCGGAACTTGAAGCGAAACCGCTTGCCAAAGGCAAGAAAGATTCCGCTGCCAAACAGAATGGCAGTGATCAAAACACCCATCGTGATGTAAACATTCTGCAGTCCAACACCTGCGATCCACGGCGGGAGCGCAAAGATGAACATGGTGGAGCACACGTTGCGGGTAAAGGTTACGCTGACCATGGCGTCGCCGACGATCTAATGGTAGTGAGAAGGTTAGCAACTACGCAAAAACCATGTGTCAGCTAGATTTGCTTACCTCGGTATAGGCATCTGTCATGTAAGTCAGGGCAATGGTACCAGCCGGTGCGGTACCGAAGCTGCACATGCCATAGCCGATGGCCAGAATAGGCCACGGCCAGCCACTGTTGAGCCCAACCCCGAACAGGATCATGCCGACGGGCACAAAGGGCGCAAAGGCCAACATTACCCAGAGTCGCATCTCGGGTTCGTAGATACCCCTGTTTCGCTTGGAAAGGAACAAGATCAGCCAGTCGCTCAGAGGGCCGCAGATGAGAGTTCCCAGGGTCGATCCGGTGAATGGAGCCAGACTCATCAGCCCAATCTGGTCGGCATCAAAGTTGTAAGGCGCCCGAATCATCCAGTTGGAAACAGTCGTGCTTATGACGTTGGATGCAACCATCATGCCGCCGTAGACCAGCGACATGTAGAAGACGCCCGGCACCGAGACGAGGATCTGAAACGGTTGGTAGCAGTGCCGGAAGAAGGAACCAAGAGAACCTGGCGATTCAGTCGTGAGTGCAAGACGCTGCTTGTATGTCTTCCTAGGTATGGCAGGGTCGATGCAGGCGACAGTCAGCTTGGGACTGGCCTCAGCTGGCGTCGTGGTACGAGCCAGCTCGGGGTCTTTCGAGTCCTCCTTGACAGGGTGGGATTCGTGGGCGACATTAACACCGTCGATCGCCTGGGGGACAAACTTGGTCTCCTCGTAGCCAAAGATCATGGCCACCAGGAGAAGCCCGAAGAAGATAGCAACCCACCACCAAACCCAGCGCCAGCCCTGTGAGACGGTGGCATAGCCTGCTGCCGTAGGGGCCAGCGAGGCACCGATCCTGGTCGACCAGAAGTACAGACTGTTCATAGTTCCGCGCTGGTTCACAAAGAAGACGTCCGCAACCGTCATCTGCACCACCACCTCAGCCAGGGCGCCAACGAAGCAGCTGATGATGTTGACCATCATCAGGTCCACCACGTTCTGCTGCCGGGCGGACCATATGGACACTCCCATCTGGATAGCCGTGCTGAAGATGTACACAGGACGTCGGCCGTACTTGAGGGCAAAGGGGATAAGGACACAGGCTCCGACGGCGAGGGCACCACAACCAGCAGCGTAGCTGTTGTTCAGGACATTATAGCTGAAGCCCAGCTCCTCGTGCATGGGGCCCCAGGTCGGTGTAGCGACATCAATTCTAGGGCTAGCGTTAGTTTCTGCGTGATTCACCGAAGCAGTCTTGACATACAGCGCAAACACCATCAAGGCGTAGAAGGCGGCAAGGCCAAAGTTGGCATACTTGCGCGGCTTGGACCAATTCTTGAGTTGCGCTGTCAGTATATCGTATTCTACAGGTGGGCTAGTCAAGACAACTAACAAGCGGGTCGTTTGGGTCTCGCGACGGCTGCGGCTGCAAGATGATCTCATCTGACCGATCCTCCTCTGGGACAAAGTGTCAGCACGTGAAACAGATCCCATGTCCATCGACGGACGGGACGTAGTGATAGGTCTCTCTTGCCTTCGAGCCGAACCGTGCCTGGGGGCCAGGCTGGATCATCGTATTCTTCAACTGCAGGCATCGTGTAAATTAGGCTTCTCCGAGTGACAGAGACCTTGTTGAGATTCAGCAAAGTTGTCTTGGGTCTGGAGGCCCAGGAGGAAGGCTGTGGCATTAAATACCTGCATGAACACCAAGTCCAGGATGCGGGGGAGGGAGACGCTAGAGCGAGGCTCGATACCTCAGCTCAGGCTCTGGTGTGGTGCTATCTCGGCGTTCAAAGGTTGTCAAGGATTGCCCCAGTCTCGAACCCCCTTGTCCAGATAAGCTATCATGAGATGCGTACCCGTAATGCGCGGGGTAACCAGGGTATGAGTGCAGTGGCAACGTTGGTCATGCCGTGAGAGGATTGCTAGCCGATAGTTACGGAGCAAGTTTGACCAGGCGGCCTGGAGATTCTGCCTCCATAGGTTGAGTGACAACCACCTTGACTCGTCTGGATGTTGACCTTATCTGTGGGGCACACCGGCCGAATCCGAGGCCAAGTCCCTATTGGTGGGCTTAAGGTCCCTGAGCACAGAACAACTTCCGGCCGTCCAATAGCATCTTGAGCTATCCCACCTCGCGCATCGGCATCTTCCGGCGTTATTTCCGAAACCCGGGGTTGTTTGACGTTTCCTACTGGCTCTGCGGAAGCTTCCAGTCGGTCAAGATAGTGTCAGTGGATTCAGAGCCTGTGTTGGAATCCGAGCATCCAACCGAGGATGTTGTCGAGGCGAGGGTTGGTACCAAAGGCCAATCCTCTTGATCCGTGCCGACCCGATACGACACTTACTCCGATGTGTCATCAGGGTCAACACTCTCATCATCACAGCGGGCGCATATAATGGTCCCAGACAACACCATCCCGTTCTAGAAACCGTCGGCTTATCGTTTCCCAGATTCCCACTGTCAGTATCAACATCGGTATCTCAACATGTCCACCCACGCAGTTCCTCCAGCCAAAACTGACCCCATCATCATCGTTGGTGCTGGGATATTCGGTCTAAGCGCCGCCATTCACTTGGCGGAACGAGGATACACGAATGTGACACTTCTCGACAAGCAGCCCTATGAGAAGACCCTGTATTCGTACTTTGAAGGCTGCGATGCCGCCTCTGCAGGTGAGCTATATCATAACTCAATATTGGCCGCTGCTAACTAGGAGTCGCGGCAAAGACATCAACAAGATCATTCGCTCAGCTTATGGCTCCCAGACCATATACCAAGATCTCAGCCTGGAGGCCATTAAAGGATGGAACTATTGGACCGAAGAACTCCGGCGTGGCGGCTCGGCTGTACCTCCCGGAATGTCCTCAACTGATGATCTCTGGATCAACAACGGCGACCTGTCTTGCACCGATTCAGACACCTTGCCTCCCTTCGAGAAGGCAACCATCGAGAACATGAACAAGGCTGGGTATCGTGACACACAGCTTGTGAACAACAATCAAGATCACCTTCGCTTGGCTGAGAAAAGAGGCATGGCAGCAAGAATGCAGCCATTTTCGAAAAAGCTACTGGGCGTGATGGATACCACTGGTGGCATCACTCTTGCAGACAAGGCCTGTCGATTTGCCTTGCACAAAGCAAAACGTCTGGGTGTCCGTTTCACCTTGGACCCCGTCGCGGGGAAAGTTGTCTCGTTGGTGCAAGATGGCGGTGTCAAGATAGTCGGCGTTCGAACTGCGGATGGAAAGACGCACCATGCCGCCTTGACCATAGTTGCCTGTGGCGGTTGGACGCCGAGCTTGGTGCCATCGCTGGACGGGTTGGCAGAGGCGACGGCGGGCTCTGTCGTCATTTTCAAGCTCCCAGAGACCCTCCGGCAGCGCTTTTCTCCGTCCAACTTCCCGGCCTGGTCCTTCAAGATCACCGACGGGCCCGACGCTGGGCTGTACGGATTCCCTGTCGATGGGCAAGGCCATTTGAAGATCGGCTACCGGGGAACAAAGTTCACCAATCCACGGGTGCAGCCAGATGGCCGTGAGCGCAGTGTGCCCGTTACGCGATGGACCGAGGATGAGCAGATTCACAAGGTGCCCGCCAAAGCCGTTGACGTTATCCGCAAGTTCACAGATGAGTACCTGCCCGAGCTGGCAGAGATAGATATCTCAACGACGAGATTGTGTTGGTACACTGATTCTTTCGACAACCACTTCGTCATCGACCGAGTCCCTGAGAAGCAAGGTCTCATGGTCGTGACGGCAGGTAGTGGCCACGCGTTCAAGTATCTACCCACCATTGGCAGTTGGATAGTGGACATCATCGAAGGGAAGGGCATGGATAGACTAGCAGTAAAGGCCTGGCGATGGAGGTCGTTGGAAAGGGATGGGAAGCCAGTGAATGAGCTGATGGGGGGGTCTAGGGGGAAACCAGCCTTACAGAATATCCCGCTCACCTCAGGAGCAGCCCAGGTCTCAAAGCTATAGTTCACCCATAAATCCTCCAATTATAAAGCTGAGAAACACATTGAATACTTTCAAGATGACTATTAAACTTGGACGCTATCACATAGATGTAGCCATCTTCCAAAGTGGTCCCCGCTACTTCATCTGCCCACCTGTATTAAAAGGCAACGTGGACTCTGTTTCAATAAGTATGCTCTATACACACCACGCCTTTAAGCCAGATAACCATCCTCCGTGACATTGAACCCTTCCGCCTTCAGAATGCAGATCGACACAGTATCCGCTGTTTGGGTGTTTACCGTATCTTGATACAGCGTGGAATCGCTCTTGAGGGCCTCGAGGGCACTCTGCACGCTGTTCTCGGAGCACATCCCGTGGTCTGCTAGACAAAGAGTGAAACCGAGCATCTGCTCCAGTGAGAATCCTGATTTTTACATAAATTAGTATCATGTGCGTCTTGGTTGGGCTCGAGAACTCACGTTTTGCGATATCAAACAAATGCGGAGGACAACAATAATCTCCCCTGGGACAGCAGGGCAGCATTGCACTGGCTGTCGAGGCCATGGATACGAGCGCAGTTGCGAGCTTCATATTGGGTATCTCCAAGGGCCGGTGTTGAGTGCTTTGGAAGGTTGCGGTTGGTTTAACAAACAAAGCATGCAAGTTAAAGGTAATTCGGTGTGCGTAAAGTGCTGGATATGTTCCTTATTTATCTTATACATCCCCATATAGGCTACCATGTATCCTTCTCGTCGAGCGCAGGGAATTGCCTTTTCTAGCCCATGGCGTCCTCCCACTCGGCCTTGAGACCTGCATTCACATTCCATGCGTAAGACTTGTAGTTGAAAAGTCCGAAAATCCTGCCGAGGCTTACGCGTGGCTGAGTTTTGTATCACTCACTGTGCCTCCAGACTTTCAGCTTTACTGCGTCAAGGTTGGTTTTAACCTTGACATGTTGGACATATGATAGGTGCTAGAGTGAGACAGCAAGGCTAGCACATTCTATAAAGAGGAAATCATCCGAAACTCAATCGTAGATCTTGGGCAGCGGAAACATACATCTCCCTCTGTTGATGACGCGTCTGTCTTGTATCTGGCACAAGAGCGGCCGATCAGTAAGCTTTCTCCTTGGTTGCGCGGGGACGATCAGAGCGTGCCCGTCTCCATTGCTAAGATGCTATCTAAGACTTTAATAAAGTATATGATACTAGGTTAAAGTCTTATTATATTTTTTGGTCAGTAATATAGTACACTAATCATAGTTGGTTTAAATCCTTGCCTAATACCTGTTGCAGCGTGTACTAAATCTCAGGGCTGACTTGTAAAGAAGCACTCAACATAGCCCGGTTATGTCACCTATCAACATTTTGCAACCCAATCAGACACCCTTCAGCCCGCTGCCAGTGCTTACCGACAATGGGGCAGTGTCGTCCATATGACTGTCAACATCCTTCAGCCGGCTTGCTGGAAGCGGACAGCGACATAGCAGGCATTGGGGTTTGTGCCTCGCATACCCGAATTCCCGCCGATAACTTACAGATCTCAGGTCGTGATCGGTTTCGTCGGAAATGCATATCTTGCTTTTCTCCTGCTCTTGGTATACTATCTAGTCTGCTTTGGTGAGATCGATCATGTGCCGCCAACAGAGGGAGTCCCTTTCTCATTTGATGAGGAGTCGAATGGCCGTCCATTGCAACAAGCACGCCGCCCACGTGCAATCAACCCTATTGACCGCTTGTTTCTCTTTAAAGTAAGAATATGTCTGATGAGCTGGTCCAAGCCAAGACGATGTCACGATTGTTCTCTAGCCCATGGCTCTATCGAACGATGCTTCACCTCAGTATGTCAAAGCAAGTTATTGATAGGCTTTCGAAACACTGCTGACTGCGCCTAGTCCATCACCAACATGGCCGATATCCAATTGCTTACGGGTATTTGTGTTCTTATCACCGGTTTCATTGCACTTCCTTGTGGGCTCGACGCATTCCACTGGAGAATCTTGGTCTATCTCGCTTGGTTTTCAAGCGCCACCCATCTATCAGGCTTGCTTGCAACGTCCCACGTGCATGAAAGGGCGTGGGAGAAGCATATTCGGATCTGCCTATCACTACTATTCCTTGTCATGCTTATGGTAGCTACGGTTCCGGTTGGTTTCTTTGACTGGGGAGATCCTCTGATCCGATGGCGCGACGATACTCCGACAGTCTATCCAAGTTCACCTGCTATTTGTTCCTTCGACTTTAAGTTGGCCTTTAGCCTGAACGAACGGATCTGGGAAGATATTTGCAGTCAATCAGAATGCAGGTCTAATCAAACAGCATGGTGGTGGCCGCCAGAGGACAAGGCTCAGCGCCCTCCGTATCACATACGCTACAGCACCGGCGAGACCGCTACATTCCAAGGCATGGTCATATCTCTCACTTTTCTGACACTTGGGTTCATCTTTAGAATTCTGAAGCTAGTTCCTTCTTTATCTAAAGTCCTCACTCGGCGCGTTAGAGAACCCATCGCTGCTTTCTCTGAGCGATTCATCATCAAGTTAGCACGCTGTGCAGCGAGGCTCAACGAGTCCAAGTGGGCTAACTTGCGGCAAGATTTATGGACTTGCCTGGTTGTAAGGCCTGTCTTGGCATGGTTTCTTGTCTTTCGAATTCACATCGACCTGTTTGCGTCGGTAATTGCAGAGGTTAGCCACCCGAGTACTGAGGATTTCCGTCTGCTGACCCGAGGACAGCTTTCATGGCTTTTCGGTCTTCTGCTCTGGGGCACGATACGCGTGATCGGGGCAAGAATGTCCTCCCAGCAAGAGAGTGTCGTTCAAGAGGTGAACGAGTGGTCATTTGGCCAGACATTACCGGTACTTCTCCTCTTGGGACCAATCGTCATGGTTATACGGTCTTTTGCCACACACCTTTCCCAGTGTGTGCAACGGCAGGATACTATTTCTTGGCCACTAGCCCTCACAAGAACATCTTCAGTCACCCCGGCTCACAACAGTTTGCAATGCGAGTCCAATGTTTGGGCTTCCGAGGGTGAACGAACATCCACCACACAAACAAGCGAATCATCCATCAGAGCCAGGTCCCAAGCAACCCAGGTGGGCTATCCAGAGCAAGATCAGAGCATCCGTCATCTCGCCAGGTTCGATTACTACTTCGGCAGCTTCTGGATGGGCAGCTGCGTTACAGTGGCATATGCGTCTTTCTGGCTCCTTGCAGGGACCTTTCTTGAGACCATCATAGACAACAACACCGAACGCGCAGTTCACTTACCGGAGCGACCCGTCGCCAACTTTTGGTTCCAAGAGAGCAAGCCACTGGCATATTTACTATTCTATCATCCCACAATGTGTCACCTCAACATCTTGATGGGGATGTATTCTGACGATATCACCCTCAAGCCGCGTTGGAACTGGGTGAGAAATACTATACTACGCCTCGTCCATCTCTCAGTTCTTGGAGCGTATGTCTCACTGACGCTCTATTGGCCCATGTACACAAACACACCGCAGATTTATCAGGTGTTTGCTGGAGCCAAAAGCAGAACGCACCCCGTAGGTGCTATTCTTACGGTAGCTATATATCTTCTCTACGCTATAGCAGCGGGTGTCTTGACGTTAAAAAAGTATAGAGAACGGTAGTAGAGATAGGAATATAGAATAGAAAAGAGCCACGTATAAATAAATGCGCACATAACCACCTCGCTACTATTCCAGTACGGAAATGCCAAACAGATTACGGGTTTGATTCAATACGTTAATGTCGGCCAAATTGCACGTTGATCTGGTCCCATACCCACCTTTTCTTTGCCTCATCTCGCTCCCAGCCCCTTTCCCAGTGACACCATGGTGCCATGTAACACATCCGGCCTCCTACGTCTCCCTTGGGCGTTGACATAAGTCTTAGCATCTTTTCCATGCCTTCGGGTCTTTTAAGCTTCTTCTTCGCCCGTTTGCTGATGGCGTCGACTCGAACTGAGAGATCGAGGACAGTGGCAGCGATGCCCGCTGCGATGGGGGTCGCGAAGGATGTCCCTGACTTTACCGCATTCTTGTAGCTCGCCAAGGCTCCCCCACCCTTCATGACGTTCTTTCTTTCAAGCAGGTCCAGGCCCATCCCCAGTGTCATAAAGTTGAAACCACTCCCAATTTCGGGGTTGATGCCGCCATCTTGACCGTTCCCTTCTGAGGCATGAACGCAAAACACGTAAGGGTTGTCACTGGCTGGGAATGCCCGTTGCTCATTCTTCCCACTGTTAGAAGCAGCTGCAAACATCAGACGTGGTGGGGCTTTTCGAATTGCGGCCTCGATCTCGTCCACGATGCCGTCGTACTTCTCCAAGGCCAACTGTTCCTTTGCCTCGTCTCTATCGTCTCGAGCGGCTGGACGAGTGAGCCCAAACGACATGGAAATGATATCCACGTCCCATTTTCTTACTGCGTGCTCAATAGCCTGTCAGGTTACTGGCGTTAGCATGGTTGACGAGGTCTCTCGTTCAGCTCCAACACCGACTGGTCTCTCACCTTCGCTATATTCTCGGCGTGGTAAAGTCTTAAAGCATTCTGTTCGAACACCTTTGCGATATATATATCCGCCTCAGGAGCTGACTTGTGCAAAAGATAGGCACAGTTCGTTCCGTGCAACTCTTTGTCCTCGTCTTTTGCATCGGCGCCAACCCAACTGTGGCACCACTCCTCCTTGATGCGGCCCTTTTCCTTGGCATCCGCTATACCGGCATGACCAAAGTCAATTCCAGTGTCAATGACTGCTATTCGGATCCTTCGTGGGGTTTCGTCTCCGGACTCTGTGTTGCGATCGGACACGAAACGCGTGTATGAGTTGTGGAATGTTTCAAGACATGCCCAAAAGTCCTCGGCACTTTGGGGTTTGAAGCATGTCAGTAAGTCATCTATAATTCCAAGTCAAAGCAAAGAAAAGCTCACGTTGAAGATCCCACCACTTGTTTAGTGTCGAATAATTGGACGTCGGTTTGAGTCAGCTCAACAGACGGGAGGGAAAGTTGTCTCGTCAGAGCTACCTCGGCCACAGTGGCATGCGGGAGGCTCTGAAGAGTGCCGTCGAGAGCTGAAAAGGGTGAATGGTTCAGCGTTGGATCCTGGGCGATAACGGGACTGCTGGGAGCAATAATCCTCTCCACAGTCAAATTGTTGTCGATCTTGACGAGAATGGTGTCGAAAACCAGCTTCCACGCAACTTCCATCTTATGGCTTGACTGACTCTCCATCAAGCGGCTGGGGTATTTCATGTGAAAGTCCAAGCAGCCCAGGGCGGCATTGAAAAAGAGAAATACCTCGCGATCCACCTCTGCGCCGCAGGTCGCCATTTGGCTGTACGCCTGGATATCGTTTCGGATCTGATCGCATGCCTCCCAAGGATCCTCACAAGAATCTTGCTCATAGGCAGTAAGATGCTCACCCTGTGCGATTTGCAGTAGAGCTCTGGCGAGAAACACGAACTGGAGCGAAGGCTCCGGAGCATCGAGATCATCAATGCTGCCGAGTGAGGGAAACTTGGCAAGGGAGAGGGGCTTCTGATGACTTGAGAAACCTGCTTTGCTAGGGAGGGAGACAAAGGGAGTGTATGTGTTTACAGATGACTCCAAAAGGTGAACCTGTTTGGGATCCCAGGTTTCGAAAACGTAATCAGAGTCCAGAGACAACATCAAACCGAGAACCAGTTTGATCGCCAGAGCCTTTCGTTCGTGGATATCAATGATGTTACCTGCGCGGGAAGCATTTAGCCACTCGTTGAAAGACACTCGCTGATTTCGCTCCTTGAGGCGGCCCTGCTCGATGAGGCTCCATAGGCTATGACTTGGGAAGCTCTTGCCGTATTTGCGCGTTCTCTGTAGGTTCGACGGTATATGAATTGGTATCGTAACTGGAACAGCCGGTCCGTGATGTTCAGAGACGTAGAACTCTAGGTCTATCCCTTGGCGGTGTGACAACCTCAGCGCTTCGCAGAGTGTTCTCTCTGTGTATTTACAAGGATGGTCTGACCTACCAGGCGCGAATTAAGTCTTGAGGAAGCATAAGTGTATCAGTAAGGTGTACTTACTGCAGAAAAAACATTCTGGCATATTGCCAGATGTCAAGCAAACCATTTTCTGTCTTCTTTTGCGTCTGCTTGTCGAGCAAGCACATGGTGAAGAAGAGCGGAACAGGTAGGTTCGCTGTCGCCTTTGTCGAGTCCCAATTAGACACGTCCTCCCACCCCGGAAGCTGTAGGAGAATCTCGTGTTTGGGGTGTGTACAGGACCCGATGTGTGATAGCACAGCACGGCAGGCGGCTTCTGTCTGGTGTTGGAACTTTCGAAGCAAGGAGAATGAAGCAAAAGACTCATCCGAAGCCAGTCTTTTGGTGGTAGGCTCCCAAGCGAGGACATCCAGGGAGCCTGCCGACATCTGCAGCGCGTCAACAAAGCTATTGAATGAAAGGAAGAAGTGGGCCATCTCTTTGGCATCTGTAATCATCTGGTTTCGGATTTCTTTAGAAGGACGCTTTTGGCTTGGGTCTGTAAAAGCGATAAAAGCCTTTGTAATGGCTTCATCCTTGGCGATGTTGAAGAGAAACGGCTTGGGCTCAGGCCTAGCTGTTGGGACAAGGTCTACCGTGACGGAGGAAGCAGACAGAGGCTTAATAGTCTCGATAAGCCGTGTTAGCCATGGATATTTAGCAGTTCTGTTCTCTCTCAGTCCAGGGGGACTCAAATTCGGGTTGACTCGAGCTTCGAGAAACTCGCATAATCGCTCCAGACGCGATCGCGCTTCCTCAACTGACGGTTGGGCAGGCCCGGAACTCTGATGTAAACGATCACTAGACCAAGCTTCATGATGAGGCTCCATGCTCGACTGTGAAGATGCGTCGTCGGTGTCCTCGTCCGAGTTGTCTGAGCGAAAATCCTTGTGTACCCGTGCCTTGGGTGCATCCCCTTTGATCTCATTTTGCAAATGAAGAAGCAAGTCAAACTGGACAATCGTAAATGTCCTGCGAATCTGCAACTCAAGGTCATTGATGGCGTTGCGCAGTTTGAGTGTTCGCGTGCTGCCATGGGCGTTTCCAACAACTCCAGGCGGGCTGAAGCTCGCACTGCTCTGGCGCAGCTTCTGGATCAAAATCCACTCGATAGTGTGTTCAATGCCATCGGTAGAAGCTTGATTATTGAAGGACATGGTGCTGGCCGAAGCTTCAAGGTCGACCCTGGACTACAACCCGCCCAGCCCAGGAGTGTAACTATTCGAGCTTGTTGAAGTGTCCAATGATCATACGGACCAGAGAACATCGGCCTATCGGTTGACCCGGAGGAGTCGCTGGGCAGAAAACGGCATCTGCCCAGAGGTAGCTAACGGCTCGTTTTCCGACGTGCAGCTGAGCGATCAGGCTGTGGAAACCGGCCAACCTTTACAAGGTCAGATGCAGGCGGAGCGTGTGGCGAACTCGAGAAAAGGGGAAGGAAATGGAACTGGACTTTTGCCGGAGAGGGATGACCCTGTTTCGCGAGGTGTTTGTTGGTTGAAGAAGAAGAATCTATTCTTGTTCTCGAGATTGTGACGAGCCAAGCCGTGCAGCCGCCGAGGGCCACAATTACGGCCTGGTGAGGGGTTGAAGGAAGAATATTAGCAGAGAAGTACCTGCCAGAGCTTTTCATGTATTTGCGCATCGATGGTGATGTCTAGTGGGAGCGCAAGATGGGGATTGAAAGACACAATACTGAAGCCTCGGTTTCTCGATTTAGGTGGACCAGTTCAACACCTCCAGCTGGAAACACGATGGCTCAAACCTTTCAATCTACCTGTTCTTGATCAGCTGCACGTAATGTTTATTGGTCCAGGGGTCATGGGATGCGCCCCGTGAGGCTGACGGGAGCTGAAAACGCCGCATGTCGTGACCCCTCAAACCGACTGGTGACAACAACAAACAAGAAGACGACAAGCGCCAGCCGAGGGCCATATCCCTCAGAGCATTTTCTCATCGCTTCGCACTTGGCTATGGCAACCCTTGAGACCCGAGGGACTTCTGAGTCTACTGGCTGTGACCCTACGAGGGAGTCTATTTCATCAAGGGTCAGTACTTGCGAGTCGGCCTTCGTCGACGGCCTTTACCGGTTGGATTCAAACCAAGGGGATCAAATCTATGCAACTGGCCTACGCAGGCTTCAAAAGCGATTCAATGACTGGGCAGGCTACCTTGGCGTCTTTGCAAGTGGAAATGGAAGCCTGGACCGGCGCTTGAAGTGTTACCCGCAACATCGCGATCTCGTCGTCGTTGCCTTAAATATGCTCAAGGACAATCTCCTACAGAGTAGGCACCGTATATCACACCATATAGAACACAATCTGACCAGGTTCCAGTCATGGCTGAGCCCAGCGATCGGGACTCAGACGATTCTTCAGATGAGGAGGCCGATAGAAGGGAAATCGAACTCGAGGGCATACGAATGTCGATAAATGAGCTTGATCGGCTTGCCATTCACATCAGACAGTCCTCGACTTCCTCTCTAGATGCCCGTGTCAAAGTATTCGCATCAAAAAGGGCTACAGAGATCTCTTCCTTTGAGACAAAAGCGTTACTGGCCGTCAACGTGCTCTATCCAGACGCACATGAAAGTCTACGCCATCACTTGAGCAAGGCCATGGTGCACAGATATACCAAGTTGCTATACTGGCAGTCCCACGACAAGAAACTACGTACAGATCATCGGCGCCTCAAATCCTCACTAGAATTGCAAAGAGAACAAACACCGTCACCTTTGCCACTCGAACCAGTCCCGCAACAGCAAGCTATAAACAATGGGAGCGACACCCCCCAGGCAAAGCCTGTAGCTCGGCGTGGTTCTATCGGTTTGTCGTTCCTGTCTGAGACCTTTGCATCAGACCCTGCCTCCCATCCCTCGACGCTGCCCAAAGCCGTGGAGCCAGTTCAGCAGCGACCTAGTGCGACGACGGTCCTAGAAACTAGAGCGCAGTTCCCTAAACCACCCCAGGTTGAGGACGGGGCTGAGACTGTACCTTGTCCTTTCTGTCGAAAGGTCTTCTCAAGGCATAAATTTGCCAGCGATGTCTGGTGGAAGTAGGTTCTTCATCTCACCAGTCACAAATACAGATGCTAAGTCATAGGTCCCACGTGAACGAAGACTTGGTTCCCTTTGCGTGCGTTGAAATTCCATGCTTGGAGTCTCCCAACTTTGCCCGCCGGGCTGACTGGAGAACCCACATCGAGCAGGATCATGGCGTTGTTTGGCAACAGGGCCCATTCATTCCACACAACAGCGAGAAAGAGCCACATGATCCCAACTCTCAAGATGCATCTGAAAACGCTCCCACCGGAGATGTCTGTCCACTATGCTGTTATGCACCACTTAAGGAGTCTGGAAAACACCGGGTCAGGAACCTGCAGACCTCAAGTGAATCGACAGAGGTGCTACAGCTGGAGTCAAAAGATGTTTCGGATGCCAAAAAGGCTGTCCGATTCGACGTTCCCGAGCAGGAGGAGAGTCTAGCAGACCAGGGCTCGCCCACTACACCGAGGTTAGAGATGAAGCCAACAAAGCACAAGATGATGACGGATCACATTGCTGGACATTTGCAATTCCTGGCCTTGCTTACTCCGCGATTGTCAGCCAGGAATCTCGCGCATGGGAAAGACACCGACTTTGCCAGCTCTCAGGCCCCCAGTGGCGACTCTAATCCTGGCGAAAGGAGCACTCTAGGTGATGATTTTGAGCCCGAGGGACAAAAGACTCAGGGCCTTGATATTCAGGCGTCATTCGGCGAAAGGAGTCTAGTGCTAGTCCATGAAGGCGCGGCAGCGCCACAAGACGAAGAGATTCCTCAAACAGAGTCGATGGATTGGACATTGTTCTCACCCCGAGACGCATCTGACGGGGAAGAGGACAAGATCATCAAGCACATGAGGGAGGTCGGCGAGCACAAGAGAGAAGCCGGGAGTCTCCTGAAAGAAGCCGCCAACCGTTTCGCAGAGATCGATCTCCTCAAGGAGGCAGATGAGGTCCAGACCATGACGACGCTACTACCGCAAAGAGATACATATGTCAACTTTAGCAGCGGCATGCGAGTCGAAAAGAACCTCACCATAGAGTCTCTGTATGAGTTCTTTAACGCCTCACTATCCTCAGTCGACCAAGGGGTCTACGCCACTCTGGCCGGCTACTGCACCGAGGAGGTTTGGGAGGTGCGCTCTTATCAAGACCCCAACGAACCCACAGGGCATACTTTGTATTCTCGACGGACACTGTTCCGCTTGCTCCTCAAATGCAAGCGACCCCTGGATATCTTGAGATGTATCGTGGTAGGGCTCTCGGACTCGGACATTCCCATATCTCCCGAAACCCTAAAAACCCTCTTTCCAGTCTGGGATGATCAGGTTCTCGACGCCTTTCTCCAGTCACAAAGCATCTATGATCCATTGTCTCTATCCGGCAGTATGTCTGACAGCCGAAGCCTTGGTCCCCCGGTAGACAACGCCCTCGAAACGCCGAATCAGGAAATTCAGGCACACCAGGATGACATGGATAAGCAACTGATGCAACAGCTACACGCCACGGACCTCAGCGTTGTCAAGGACCTCATTGAAGATGCTGCAGGGAGCCTTCCACGGGGGGTGTACGCTTGGATCTTTGAAGATCCAGACTTTCAGAGGTTCTTGGATCACCCGCCGCCTCAGGTGCTCTGGATCCATGGTGGCACCAGACGGTACAGAACCATGCTTCTCTGTGGGATCACCGATGAGCTACGTCAGTTTCCTAGGAAGGCTGTATCCCATTCCTTCTATCGGCCGACCAGAAGCCATCTCGGCAAAGCGGTGGTCGGCGAGTTGATTCATCACCTCATCGTGCAACGGCCATCGATCCTGGTACATATCCGAGAGAAGTACGAGATCTCGGGGAAAACCCTTTCTGACGACCTGAATTCCTGGCAAGGCTTATGCGGAGTGCTCCGGGTCATACTATGTCATCCTTCGATGGCTGATACCGTCTTAATCATCGATGATGTAGAGGAGCGCACCGCCGAGTTAAAAAGGCTGTTCAAATTCATCGCCCTCTCATCCTCACAGTCTTCTTCCAGATGGATCTTCTCAAGCCGCAGCGGCATAAGTATTACACCACTGCAGAATCTCTGCCAACCGGGCGTTTTTGCAAGGATCGATCTGGACCAGGCTCAGCATCAAATCTTTCAGGCCATCGGTGTCTACGCCAGCTACAAAGTAGAGTCCTTGGCAACAAGGAAGAATTACGAGGACTCGGTGAGCAGTAATATCTCTAACTACCTGGCTTCCAAAGCCGATGGCAGTTTCCTCTGGGTAGCCATGGTGTGCCGCGAGCTTGAAAATGCCCCATCTGGACACATCTTGGAATCCTTACATTCGCTGCCGACTGACCTTCTATCGCTCTATGGCAAGAACTATTACGCCAACCTGGACTCGCGAGATGGAAGTCTATTCCGGGAGGTCCTGGCTACCGTCGCTGTCGTGTATCAACCTCAGACGGTGGCAGAGCTGAAGATTCTTGTCAGTCCGTTTGAGTACCACCACAGAGATGATAGATTCAAGTTGTTCATCACGTCCAACTGTGGCTCTTTCTTGAAAATCCGCAGTGACACTGTGGATTTCATTGACAAATCGGCGAGGGACTACATTTACAGCAAGATTCCGCCTGATGGTATCACGCTCCAGCATGAACTCATCTTCACTGAATCCCTCTCCTCCCTCTGTAGAGTCCTTCGCCGCGACATGTATGACCTCGGGACGACAGGGCAATCCTCTTCTCGCATCCATCGCCCAAACCCCGACCCATTGGCCGCAGTTCGATATGCTGCCATGTACTGGATCCGTCATTTCGCCGAACACGACCGATTAGTGGAGGACGGGAGAGAGAATGCGCGTGAGAACCTCGTTAGAGTGTTGACGTTTCTAAGAACATTTGGTCTATATTGGCTGGAGGCTCAGATCTTGATTCAAGGGAGTATAGATGTACAAGGGATGGAGAATATCCTCGATTTATTTGTAAGTCTGACAGCTCGAGGGCTTAGCACGAAACAATGGTTGAATATCTTCTTAGGACGCGGACCAATGGGGGCTTTTGAGGGACCTGAAAGACCTAATCCTGGATTTCATCCGCCTGTCCACCAGCTTCAGGCCGGCCCTCCAGGTATCGCCCATGCAATTATACGCCTCGGCTCTGGTATTCAGTCAGGTCGAAAGCCCCGTCAAGCGGTATTTCAAGCGCGAAGCATCTCTCCGGGTCGACTGGCAGGAGATAAGCAACTCGTCCCTTGCAGTTGACCCGAATGAAATCACAGCACTAGAGCTTACACCAGATGCCTCGCTGCTCGCCACCGTTTCTAGAGATCTTATAAACATCCAGGATATGAGCACTCATAAAACCACCTGGGTGTTTAGGGTAGAGGGAGTGTCGTCTATCAGCTTCTCCCATCATCCATTACTGGCATCTGGCACGTCTCAAGGCAAGGTTCGGATCTGGGATGTTACCAGGAGAAGAAAACACTGCCAGGTACCCAGAGGTGATGAGCTTGGGGTCAGGGCACTCACCTTCTCCTCGGATGGCCATCAGCTAGTCTTAGCCACTGTCATCGACACTATCGAAATTTGGGACCTAGTCTCGCGTACTCTTGTTCGACGCTTTTCATCTACCAAACAGCTCACCAGCCATTCGCTAAAGAATCGAGGTGCCACTCTTTTCATTACCGACCGAGGACCTCTGTCAATCGACTCACAGGAACTGGTCCATGCGGCCCAGGCTGAGCTAGAGGCGGACCGTCATATTGGTTTTGAGGTCAGCGACGATGGCGACTGGATCACCAAGGATGGGAACCAAGTGCTGTGGCTTCCTCCAGAATTTCGGGCGTCGTGCTCTACAGTATCTGGAAACATTGTCGTCATCGGCTGCCTGGCAAAGGGTGTCTTGAGATTTCAGCTCCAGCAATCGTAAGGGATGTTGTAGATATGCGGATAGAAGAGCGAATAGCTGCCTAGCCAACGTGAAGTCGTTGGTGCTTCAAGGCAGAATCCAGGTGACGGGCTCTACTACTCCCATTTGATTCTCGTCTACGATGCTTTGCCCGGGCGCTTCAGCAACTCCATCATCGACATACCTCAGCCCTTCCAGAACGCCCTCGTTCATCGCCTTGGAATCGTCGAGCGTTGCCCCAACTATGTCTTCCTCCTCCTGTCTCACTCCGTCCTTGTCCCACCAGATCTTCCGAACCCGAATGCCGAGGATGAACGGGGTAGAGCCATCAAAGCTCGAGGCGAGGCTCTCCTCGTTCTCGTACGAGGCGGTCGCGCCGGCAGTAGTGACCGAATGCGGGTCAGTTGCAGAGGCCTGGCTGTTGACCTGGTTCTTCTTGGATAGGACCTTGGATAACTTGGCACCCTCGGTCCACATTAGTCCAGTGATCAGGTAAACCGGCTTCTTCCTCTTTGTGTTGTTGATGTGAAAAGCAACATTGTCGATCTCGAGGGCCTGTTTCATGTACTCGGGCGTAGGGATGAAGTACTGGACGAGAAGCTTCTGAACTGTGAGGATTTCGTCGTTCTCGCGCTTGAGCAAGAATGAGAACATGGCACCTAAGCCGTCGCTGCCGAAAATTTTTGCCCAGATACTGCCCTCGATACCTCTCAGCTCCTTCAGTGTGCGACTGAACCCCGTTTTCTCGGAACGGAATATTGGCTGGGAAGCGGGGATCTCAACGGTATCGCCGCAATCGAGCGGGGAAAGGACGCTGCTCAGGTCGATCCCTCGCAGCACAGAGCCCAGCTCGAGATGGCCATCAGGTGGTGGGGGGATGTTGAAATCAGGGCACAGATGGAAAGACGGCTGGGGGCTGAAAGTAGCCATGGTGGTTTTGATATGGTGGTTTTAATGCTAGGGGGAAACAGACTAGCTTATCTATGGTTGCAGGATGCTAGGAGGGAAACACTGTCAATGGCGAAGAAGACAGGGCATGCTTTAGGTATCCATCGCATCCCTTGGGCAGCCGAGCTTATGCAGCTCTACCAAATGCAAGCAAGCAAGTCATTGCTAAGGAGTACCTCAATTCTAGTGGTCGTTCCATACAAACAGTTGTACTCTTTAACTGGAATATCCAGGGATTTGGGGCCATAAACTCTTCGATTGTCTATGTAGATCAAGGATATAAGCTGAACCAAATTGCCCTATGTGCTAAACTTCCCAAGCTTTAACAAGCTCAACCTAAATCACGCCATCACATGGGATTATAATTGACTAGATCTCCTACATAGAGCCCAGCCCTCGATCCAGGGATGTGACCATGAGAACGAAGACTTGGATTCTTAATAGTAGGTGTTGTGTAAATCGGATGAGACGTTCTATGAGACGGTAGAGCATCACTTTGAAACGTTGTTTGAACGTCTGGATCTTATCCATACAGCTCGAGAGGCTTCGATGACGTTGAAGCAGCCTTCGTATTTGGCATGTGCGTCTGTTCCTGCACCGGAGGCACCGGGGACGCCGGGGTAGGACTTGCTGTGGCCTGGTTGCCGCTTCGACGACGACGACGAAGTATGTGCAATCCAAAAACTCCTAGAACAATCAGGCCGATGACAGCTACGCCGCCTACTACGCCCCCAACTATCGCGCCGATGGGAGGCTTCGGTTTGGGTGGCTTGTCAATTATAGTCTCGACTGGCTTTCCGTCGACCAGAACTATGGTGGAGAATTCTCGTTCCCCTAGGCTTGGTGTGGTATAGATTGTAGATGAAGAAGCTCTTGTAGAGTGACATGTGTAATGGATGATGCCGTTTTCGAAACGCATCCGGACGCAATATGGAGCTGCGGATGAGGTGCTGCGAATAGAGGTGTCAGTCAAGCTAGTGGCACTGTTCTGTGGACTGTTTAGCTTACCACAGATGGATGAGTTTGTTCGAACGGCACTCGTCGTCGCAATACTTCGTATCGAAATATTGCGAACTATCAAGACAGGTGGTGCGAAGGCTAGCCCAACCGCAGAAGACGCGGGCATATTTCGATTGCTCCCATGTGCAGCGCCGCCCTCCATCACATATCAAGAACGGATCGTCTAGGCCATCATATGCACAGGTGGCGTCAGGCGCAACCGTGACAGTGAGAGTGCCCGAAAGCACGTCAGCAAAGTCCGACGCGGCCTGTCGGGCCTCGAGTCTTTGGAGGAAGCTACCGGTTGATGTAGCTGCGGGTGGTGCTAGGGCGATAGTGTTCCCAACTAGGATGATAAACAGGGTTCTCATAAAAACGGTAGAGAGACGCATTGTGAAGCTTGCAACAAGGCTGGTGGCAAGGTTGGATCACAGGGAGATTTCCATGTCCCCAGCGGGGGAGACTGGTCTTGACTAAATACCACTCGCAGTGACAGCATGATCGTAAGACCTGTTGTGGCTTCTCCCAGCTGAAAACCATTACACTTTGATAGACGAGTAATATTCTATATAACCCGCCATCTGTAGGGAGTCTCAGAACCGAGCTCAAGCCACATGAGACAGCGAATCAAGTAGTTGTTATAAGTCATGCCAAGCCCTATGCTAAGCCTGGATGCCTCGATGGCTACATGCCGCAAGCATTTCTGTACGTTAGGCTAACTACCCCGCCCTTTTCAGCCCCTTCACCTGTCTGCCTGGGGCCTCTTGCAGCGAGTATAGGGAAGAAGGTGGTGCTGTCAAGCACTTCTGTGCTAGGGTGTGTCGTCGACTGTTTGGCTCTTATAATCACACATGTAGGAGCTCGTGCTCCGGTAGGAATGCTTGTGGAAGTTGTGGAGAAACAGATGCATCCAAAACTGTCTCTTTTCTCTACATTTCCAGCCCAGCTCTATGCGCACCACTTTTCAATCGCTAGGTACTCATCTCAGCTAGGTATCGCTCTTTAATTGTTTCTCCCTTCTTCTTCACAATACGGATCAAAAGGCATCAAAGGCCGGATAAACTGGCCGAATCTTTCCACAAGGCCGTCATGCCACACATCGAGACGCTGGCCCGTAATATCATTTCCATAGCCCACTTGAGAGTAATAAGCCATGACACGCTTGGCTCTCCCTGCCGCTATTCGTTGATCAATCTCGGCCCTAGATCCAGAGTTAGTTTCACATGGTTGAAAATGTAAGGGGATTGTTGCTCACTGATAGACTCTCTCTGAGCATAGAAGACTGGTGAAACTATTCCCGCGTGGAGGCTGATGTTGCGATCTGTGAACAGCCTCGGCTCGCCATCGAATGCCTGGGATCTCAGTTGTATAAGTTGAAGACTGGACCCAAGGCCGTGCTCTATCGGGGGCTATGTTGATGCAGTGGCGAAAGCCACTCTGATCAACATGTGCTCTGTCCCACAAGATGCCACCAGTGCTCATCAGGAGAGGCAAGTCCTGGAAGAAAATAATAACATCCACGGACCAGTGTGAACAACGAGCGTGCTCAGGGTGAGTATACGCTCGTAGTCTGAGCACCCATCTCCACTCAGCTGTCCAGTCGTGTTCAGGGCCGACAGAGATTTCACGCTCCCCAACCTTCAGTGGCCTACCGGTCATCGCGAGTCGGGGACCTAGAGAAGCAGTGAATGCATCAAAGTGCTCTTCAGAACGACGCTCCTGACGTAGTCGAGCTAGCAACGTGTAACAATATGCCTTCATCGTTGACCTCGAGACTCTGCTGAGTGGAGAAGCCCTAGAAAGCTCGCTACAAGTCCACAAGCATGACGCTGCAGCGACGGGACTGTTTCTCTTTCCTATCCAATTCCTCAAGGCCATGTTGCGGGAGCGTTGCTCAGGACTCAAGTAGGACTCATTCGAAGGCTCCATGCAGTCTGAGTGGTCGTACGCAGATATATCAGGCCTGTTCTCCGAAGTCTCGTATTTGGGCGGCGCTTCAGCACCAGCTGAATGAAAGGAGTTCATGCTCTCAACGATAAGATGAAGCTTCGCACCCTACGCTTTGGATTGGAAAAGAGATGGTTGTTGCTCAGGCTGCCTGGTTGAAGCAATCTTGCAGCGCGAGGAATGAATAGTGTATGTATGTCCGTCCGGGGTATTAATGGAAAGAGAGATAAGAAGAAGTGAGAAGAAGACGCACGCAGAGGGAGTATAGAAATAAATACAAAGAAACTAAATCCAGAGAGAACTAGGTTAGTTAATTTAGCTTCTTGCCTGCATCTGTGTGAAAGCTTAATGGATCCATGGTTGTCTGCCGCCCAACCGGCCACATGTGCGCCTAAAGGCAATTAAGAGAGTATGGTGAAAGTAAAGAAAAGAGCATCAAAGTATTGCTTTTAGTTATAAGATATTTTATCATTGTATAAATTTACTCATCATATTAGCGAGGAGTCAGTTGACCCTCTTCACCGTTCTGAAGTCTCGTTCATTCGTGACTGGTCAGTCCTCCACCTCCTGCTAACCTACAGGCTTGGGCCACTTACCGCCCGACTATGATACCGTTATAGCTTTGCCCGGGCTATTGAGTAAATGCTATCGCAAGTTGGCCAAGAACTACTCTCTCTCTATCCTATCAATATTGGCATTAATGTTCTCTACCCCCACAACCTCCTCCATGGCATCCCACATGGCAGCAGGAATCTTCCATCCAGAAGCCGTGATTCCGCCATAAGCATCAAATCTCCATGTCCTCATCTCGACTTTATCCGCCTTGATGATCCTTTGCGCAAAGTTAGGAAGGGCACCAAGTCTTGGGTCCCCTCCTCCAGCGCCTCCATGGTAACTAAGCTGCATCGATGCCAACCCGGTCGTGAGTCTCATCTCTGCGAATCCAAGGCAAGACGAGTAGTTTGAGTTGGCTACCGCTTGCGCGAATGAAGTCACCAGAGGGGTGAAAGTCTCGGGGTTTGGTACCTCCCGTATCTGCCTATTTGGTAGGTCCTGATTCGCCATGGCTTCTGCTCTCCTGGGGAGACGGTCCTCGACATCTGAGTTTTCCGAGTCGATGTCCGGCAGAGTATCGCCTTGATCATCTGAATCAGAATCGAAGTCTGGCTCTACGACGTGTTCCTCCTCTTCCGTGGATCCAGGGTAGACGTCGAGTAGCCAGCCTCCATCTGGCGTTGTCATGGACATGTCGACAAACACAGCCCTCACCGAAGGACCGAAGCGTCTAAACGCCCGATGTGAAATACACCATTTCCCCCAGAGGAAGAGAGAAACAAGTGTCGGAAGCTCGCAGATCCTTCTCATCCCAAGACTGAGACGATCCTCTTCATCGTCTGGGACGAGCATCACCTCTTTATTCCGCGGGTCAGGATCCCAGAGAAGAATAGTCAGCGTGACCAGAGAAGCGTATGTCGGCTGCAGCAGTGCGCAGGCAAGTGCGGCTTTGAACTCTTTCCGCTGGCCGGGCATGCGGCGCGGTGGCATGTACAAGTCCCAGATGGTGTGCTCGAGGCATGGGAGGGCATTGGCCATGACACAGATGACATCGGGATGAAGTCTCCTTCCGCTGCGATCCCCTGTGCTGGAGTCAAGGTCTTGTATATCAAGAAATGATATGGATGGGGCAGGTGGAAGGCCGCCAGGTGAAATGACGCTCGTCTCGATGCTGATGTACTTGAACCAGTTCCTCTGCTGCTTCACTCGGAGGTTCCCTGTACGCAATATCGGGTCATCAGAAGGCGAAGTAGCCGTCAGAGTCAACTTGACGCCTCTTTGCCCTTCCCAACAGCTCAATCGCGTAAAGAGTGCAACGATAGCCTCTGTAAAAACGCGCGAATTCTCCGCAGCCTCTCTGGTGCTCTGGAACTTGTTCCGCAGACGCTTGTCGCTGACAACCGGGAGAACGACATCATACCGTATAGTCTTGACCAAATCTCGAACTGTCTTGTCTGAAAAGACGTCGTCAAACTGTCTCAGAGACTCGGGGTGGCTGCTGAGTTTGACCGTGTTGAAGGAGCGCGTCTCGACGCGACTGAGGACGGCTCTCGAGACCCTGCCCACGGTAACCGAGGCGACAAAGTCGAGGGTTTCTGAAGAGGACATTGCGAGGAACCGGGCCGAGCTTTTGGTATCGCATGTCACTCGAGAATGCGTTTGGGTAGCTCAATCGGGCCCTGCTCAAGACACTCCAAGGATGACTCTCAGCATACTCCGTAGTCTCAGAGCTCAGGCAAGGTCGCAGACTAATTGCGGTAGACAAAGCCATACCGCTTCTAATCTCGATTCGCGCTCCCACAGCTGCCCACATCGCGGGAGCCCATGTTCAAGCGAAAGCCGCAAGGCCCAAAAATAGTCGCAACAAGGGTTGATGCCCATGTCGAGTAATCTTATTGTTCGCCATAGATCCGGCAACGGCGGATAACCAGTAAAGCAAATGCAACTTTACTTGACAAGCAGACAAGAGTTGAAGAACATATTCAACGTCTTCATCACCTGCTAGATATGACGCAATTCGTCGTCTTCACTCTCGTCTTCGGGTGCCACACCCGATAGAGGTGGACCGCCCTATCATGGCCCTGCATTCTCGATGGTGCAATCAAAGACGTGCCCATTGCGACAGCCCGAGAGACCCGGTTGAATTAATAATGCTCGTCCCCACGGTTGTCTATTTATGTGTGGAGTTGTGCCATCTTTAGACGTCTACCCCATATTGACAACCCAGGTTTTCGTCAGTCGTCAGTCATCAGTCATACACGCAGCAAACATGGCCCAGGCGGATATTATCCTCTACACCAACCATAGGTGCCCCTGTAAGAGCTCATGGCCTCCGAACGGGACCTGTACTTACAAACCCAGTCGCCCACAGGGCTCACATCGCCCTCGCGGAACTCGGCCTCTCCTACAAGGAAGAGATCGTTGACCTGGACACCCCCAGGACCCCCGAGTACCTCAAGGTCAACCCCCGCGGCCTGGTGCCCTCCATCTCCTACAACGGAGAGATCATCACCGAGTCTGCCATCGTCGCCCAGTTCCTGGCCGACACCTACCCGTCCGACTTCCTGCCTGCGTCGTCGGACGCCAAGGGTGCTCTCACCCGGGCGAGGATCAACTTCTTTACGGATGCGTGGTCTTCCAAGGTTCAGTCGCATATCTTCAAGCTCACTTACTCTGCGTCTGAGAGCCAGGTAGAGGAGGTGGTCAAAGACGCCACCGCCAGCATCGCCAAGGAGATTGAGCCACTCCTCTCCAACGCTGCACCCTTCTTCAACGGCAGCGACAAGCTCACATTTGCCGAGGTGAGAGTCTACTCATTCATGGGTGTACCATGGCTAACAAAGCAACAGGCAATCGTCGCGCCCTTTGTCATCCGCCTCTTCACCCTGAGCAAGCACGGCCTCGCCCCGGCCAGCTTCCTCGAGGCTCTCGAGAAGGAGGCGCCCAACTTTTACAAGTGGGCTCAGGCTGTGAACAAGCACCCGAGTGTGCTGTCCATCTACAACGAGGATCTGATTGTTGAAGGTACCAAGAAGCGGATTGCCAAGCTCAAGGCTCAGGCGTGAGTGGAATTGAACATGATGATGCGCAATCAGTGTTGGCAGGATGACGACATTACGGCAGTTCAATATATGAAGTTATGAAGCACGTTTCTCAATCTTGTGACGGCATTGTCACGTCCACTGAGTTGTCAAGTCGTGTTGGCGGTCGCGGCAGATGGGTCCCATCATCACCATGAGCAAACAGGCAGGCGTTGGCAGAACATTGAGTGACTTTCCCTGCCGGCGACAAGTCTCACCATTGTCAGTTTCCAGCCATCATGTCCTCTACGATACGCTGCAAGGTACAATGCACCATCTACAGCCACTTACTCGAAGCCACGAGTCATATCGTGCCCTCACAAACATGTACTCCCCATCACCTGACTCGACCCGCCTGATCGAGGTCGCATGTTTGTAACACTGGAATCCTCAGCTCCTTCGTCCACTAGTGTAACAGATGTCAATGCACGCCGACCACGTGGGCCAATATCTACGACGAAACTCAATGGAAGGGACTCAAGCAAAGCAAAACAATCAACCCATCTGTGTCTCCTTTAAACACCCCTGCCACAGAGCTCCATCAGTAGACATAAATACCCACACATCCCCTGTGCCATGCAACACTTAACTGTGCCCTACTATTTTATGCGACCAATGAAGCTACCCCTGCCCAGCAAACCAAGCGTCCCAAGTGGAGAAGCCCCCTTGTCGTTAATCCCGCTCGATTTTCCCTGTTCCTTCGACGAAAACCCAGGGAACATCAACAACCAATTTTAAACCCAACAGACGCGCGGCTCAGAAGCCAGTGGCGCGTCTTTGAATCTCTAATCCGTCGAGAAACCCATGTGAACCCCCCGGCAAGCCTCTCCCGCTTGACCTTGGCGAAGTCTCCAAGTGGGGTTCAATGGTGACACACCGTCTTGTTCGGTGGTTCATCTTGGCGCGGGTCAGGGAGGCGAACAAAAAAAAACCCTTGAAATTGCAGGGCTCATGGATCTCCAGAGCCCGTTCCAGAGTTGGAGAT
The DNA here is from genome assembly GCA_011320165.1 of Fusarium protoensiforme. Taxonomy (NCBI): domain Eukaryota; kingdom Fungi; phylum Ascomycota; class Sordariomycetes; order Hypocreales; family Nectriaceae; genus Fusarium; species Fusarium protoensiforme. Next base: position 21,827 of record JAANQP010000459.1, on the reverse strand, counting down.
GGCCTCCTGAGTTTTCCCCCAGCACGGTCCCTCTTCTCCTATTCCTAGTTCTTCCTTCTTCTTGTCTTGTCTTTCCTTTCTTGTCCTACATTTCTACTCTCATGTTTGCCCTCTGACGCGTCTCAGTAGACGAGTTTCTTCTTTTTCACTTTCTATCGTTTGTTTACTCTTCATTGTCACTCCTTAACTCTTGAGCGTTTCAGTCTAGCTCGTCCACTCCTTGACCACGACAGACATTTATTTACTCCTTTTCCCAGCTCTTGTCGAATTGTCATGCAATAGATTCCCACTGACACCCAAAAATGTTGTCCCGTTTCCTCCTCCCGGCCGCCGCCATCCTCGGCCTCGCGGCCGCCCAGACGCAGTCCGACTGCAACCCCATGAACCAGACCGACTGCGACCCCAACCCGGCCTTTGGCACGACGCACCTCTGGCACTTCAACAGCACGCCCTCGTCCTCCCTCTGGGACACCATCGTCGGCGACGTCCCCTACGACAAGGACCACGGCGCCATCTTCTCGGTCAAGAAGCAGGGCGACTCCCCCACCATCCGCACAAACTTTTACTTCTTCTTCGGCCGCACCGAGCTCTGGATGAAGGCTGCTCCTGGAAAGGGCATCATCAGCTCCATGATGTGGCTGAGCGATGACCTTGACGAGGTTGATTGGGAGCTTCTGGGAGCTAACGACACGCACGCCTCGACAAACTACTACGGCAAGGGCGTCGAGGACTTTACCCAGGCGGGATGGCATTACGTGAAGGACGGTATGCAGGAGGACTACCACAACTATACCACTACTTGGACAAAGGAGCAGCTCATCTGGTATATCGACGGTGAGGTTGTGCGAACCCTCAACTATAAAGATGCCAAGGATGGAGAGGCCTATCCCCAGACCCCGATGAGGCTGAGCATTGGCATCTGGGCTGCTGGAGATCCTACCATGCCTGAAGGAACCCGTGAATGGGCTGGTGGTGGTGAGTTTAACTCGACTCAACCAACAAGATGAGCATCATGCTGACCAAGCGCAGATACCGAGTACGACAAGGGCCCTTACAACATGTACGTCAAGTCTGTTCTGGTGGAAGACGCCAGCACGGGCAAGGAATACGTCTACGGCGACAAGTCTGGCAGCTGGGAAAGCATCGATATTGTCAAGTAAGACCTCAACTCTCACCACATAAGAATCTCCCCCATTCTAACCTCTCAACCCCAGGGGCAACTCGACCGCCTACGAGAACCTCCACAAGAAGCCCGAGGAGGAAGAAAAGACGACGGGCGAAAAGTGGGAGGCCCTCCCCGCGGGCACCAAGACGGCCGTGTACGGCGGAGGCGTCGCGGCCGCGGCGGTCGGCGTCAGCGCCCTCGCCTTCTACTGGCTCCGGCAGCGCCGCGCGGGAGCGAGCGAGGCCAAGGCCGCCGAGGTGGCAGAGCAGGAGAGTACGGATCTCATGTCGTACCGGGCGGGAGAGGACACGACGAACCAGGGCCACGAGTACAGCGCGGCCCGCTGGCAGAGGCTGTAGACTCTTGAGACAAAGGTGTGATGTTGCGTTGGAAGTTTTGAGAACAAACTACGCAAGCATTACACTGGTGTCATCCCTCTTGGGCAACTTTCTTGATTTTCCTCTTTTTTTTAATCGGCATTTCATGGTCATATACACTCACAGGCACAATCATCACAATCATACAGGAAGCATATTTTTTAGCTAGGCGTTGACAAACAGATAAACTCGTAAGGCGTTAGAAATAGAAATCGAATTCTCAAACTTGATGTCTTTTTGAAACATGATGAAACGGGATCCAAGTGGCAAAGAGAAGAATATTCTAGACTTGAAATGTCAAGTTAGCTTCGGCGCCAATGTCAAAAAATTGTCAATTTTGTCAGAACAAGGGCGCGTGGGTGTCGCCCCCGGTATTAACACGGCTGCTTGGTTTAAAGCCGTCTCCGTTGTCGGGGCTAAAAAGTTGGAAAAAAAGATTTAATTAATCTGATAACCGACCCAGACTGACCTCGAAAAGAACCAATCTCTATCAATTCAACTCAGCTTCACATTGTTCATACTCGTTATTTCTTCCTCAGTCTCATAGCAAGCGTTCATCAAGCGTATACCCATCAACCTCTCAAAACACCATAGACTGAGTCCAACCTCTCACCCACCTCCCTACTCTCAACACCACACCTCACCTCCATCATGTCTCTCACCTTCCGCCCCGCTACCCCCGCCGATATCCCCCCAGTTCTCTCTCTCGTCCGCTCCGCCTACCGCGGCCCCTCCTCCCGCGCTGGCTGGACCACAGAGGCCGATCTCGTCGCCGACGAGCGCATCTCGGTCGAGTCCCTCCACGACAAGATCACCGACCCCAACGGTGCCGTCATCTTGGCCTTTTCCACCTCTACCTCGGGCACTTCCACCCCTCAGTCTGACTCTGACGCGGATCGCGACCCAAGCCTTGTCGCCTGTTGTGAGGTCGGTCGTCGTGACGGAGACCACGCCTACTTTGGCCTGTTTGCCGTGTCGCCCGAACTACAGGCCGCCGGCATCGGTAGACAAGTTCTCCAGCGCGCTGAAGAGCATGCCAAGAAGCAATGGGGTTCACGAATCATGAACATGTGGGTTATCTGGAAGCGTCAAGAGCTCATCTCCTGGTACATCCGAAGAGGATATCGTATTACCGGTGAGAAGGCACCTTTCCCCTACGACCAGCTTGTCAATGGCAGCGCACTCAGGGACGATTTGTACTTTGAGGTCTTGGAAAAGGAGTTATGAGTACGGGATACATCATGACAACTATAGAACCAAGTTAGACAAGACGAATAGACAGGGCAACCACTTATCACATTAGATGAAAAGAGCCATATTGGCTAACATGTGTCAACCATTCAAAGCAATCACTTGTGTCAGTACAGGCACCAGACGTGAACGTGAAATCATCATGGGCTATCTCGGTCCGTCGCGAACCCTTATATACACTTTTAGACATGTCCCAAATTCCAATCGCTTTGCATACAATTTTCCTTTCTCTTTGGGTATATTTAACCAATTTACTGGCCCTCAACCTGCTTGAGGATGCCCTCGAGGTTGATGCTCTTGGGTCGCTCAATGGGCAGACCCAGAGCTCGGTCCCAAACCAGCTGGGCAAGAGGTCCAAGACCTCGGGACACACCGAAGGTGGCGGTGTAGTAGAGGGTCTCGTGGAAGCCATAGTGGTGGAACAGGACACCAGAGCTGCTGTCGACGTTGGGGTAGGGGTTCTTGGTCTTGCCGTGCTTCTTGAGCACCTCGGGGGCGATCCGGCTGTTCTTCTGCACAAGCTGGAAGACGGGGTCCTGAGCAATCTCAGGGCGAGCGGCGGCATAGTCCATGAGAGCCTCGAATCGAGGATCGGGCTTTCGGAGGACGGCGTGGCCGTAGCCGGGAACGACACGGCCAGAGTTGAGGGTGGACCAGAGGTAGTCGTTGACATCCTGCTCAGTGTACTTGGCAGGGATGGCCTCCTTCATCTGAAGGATCCATCGGAGCACCTCCTGGGCGGCGAGACTATTGTACAGATTAGTGACGTTCCAATTGACCATGGGATTCCAACTTACCCGTGGAGAGGACCGGCAAGACCCTGAAGACCGGCGCTGTAGGACAGGAAGGGGTCGGACAGAGCGCTACCAACCAGGTGGGTAGCGTGGGCAGAGACGTTGCCACCCTCGTGGTCTCCGTGGAGAGCAAGGTAGAGACGGAGGAGATCCTGGAAGTTCTCATTCTCCTTGCCACCCTTGCCAAGCATGGCAGCAAAGTTGTAAGACCAATCCTGCTCGAGGTCAACCTCGGCGGGGAGAGCACCACCGCCACGGTAGGAGTTCTGGTAGATCTTGGCAGCAATAGTGGGCAGCTTGGCCAGGAGGGAGATACAGTCATCAAAGGTAGGCTCCCAGTAGTCGGCCTTGTTCAGACCCTGCTCGTAGGCCTTGGCAAACTTGGAGTCGTAGTTGAGAGCAGACACAGCCATGGCGAACTGAGTCATGGGGTGGAGGTCCTTGGGGAAGTTGTCGAGCATCTTGGAGACAAACTCGGGGATCTGAGCCTTCTCAGCGAGCTCGCGGGAGAAGACGCGGACCTGGTTGGTCGAGGGGACCTGGCCAGTGAGGAGCAGCCAGAACATGGCCTCGGGAAGCATCTCGGTGCCAGTCTTGCCCTTGGGGAGGACCTTCTGGCAGTCCTTGATGGTGCGGCCGTGGAAGCGGATACCCTCGTTGGCGTCGAGGACGGAACCCTCCCAGACCATGGCCTTGAGGCCACGCATGCCACCAAGGGTGTTCTCGACCTTGACCTCGCCGAGGGACTTGTTGGCATGGGCCTTGACCTTCTTCAGGAGCTCTCGCTTGGCGGGGATGGCCTCACGGAGAGTGGCCTTGAGGTCGGGCTCAGCAGTGGCATAGCCGCGGGCGCCGACAAAGGCAGCACGGGTGAGGGGCTGTGAGACAAGTGTGTAAGTACAAAGTCCAGCAATCACATGTAGATCCGTGTAAGACGTACCTTGAGCGAGCCAAGAGCCCGGCGAGAAGTCGTCAAATTGAGGGCCATTGTAAGGTTGTGCGAGAGGAGATGAATTGGGAGTAGAGAAGGGAGAAGGACGACTGGAAGAGAAAGGTGAGGTAGGGCAGGAACGGTATGCAACTTGGGCCGCGGCTTCCCTGCTATAAACGAATTGAAGCGGCAATGGGGTCTTGCCAGGAAGGCACTGCAGGTGGGGGGTCCGAGCTGGAGCAGTCTACGTCTGGGGTAAGCCGGGCGGAATAGCGGGGGAGGAACTGCAGCTGGTGGTTGCTCTATTTTGTCATGCGGGGTTGTGTCAGTGCTGTCTGTGCTTTTTTTTGGGTGCGTCATGGTTGGTTGGCGGCGTGCGGAGAAGGGAGACTTACAGCCGGTGAGAATTGTTATTAGAATGAGTGAATCAAGAGATTGCAGTGAAAGAGATGGTCTTTGAAGCATATAAAAGACTATAGAAATATTACAGTAAATATCCAATTCGAATATAAATCCTCTCCTCCTCCCTCCTCCCTCTCTCCCTCTTCCTCCGGACGACAGGCACCCAGCCATCCAATCTCCCACGGGTATACCAAGCCTCGACAACCGAGGACAACCGCCACGAACCGGCTGCTGAATGCCACGGCTCAAAACACACAACATCCACGGTGTCCCAGGCCAATCACAGTCTCTTTCCCGAGCCGCCGTAGCTCCGTCATTGGTCAATTCGTCTTCTCGTCGGCAATGTCCCTCGTCCTTAACCAAGGCTCTGCTGACATGAACACGTCGAGTCTCAAGTACCGAGCGAGCGTGAACCCCAAAGGTAGGGAGGACTTTTTTTTGTCTGGTTCGCCTCGTACGATCCTGGGGAATTGGAGACATTCTCTCGGTTACGGAGCTCGTGTTCGGCGACCGACGGTCATCGAAGTTGGGTCAGTGTTTGTTCATTTCTTACCTTGGATGACTTTCAGCTGTGTAAGCTGGACTAGACTCAAAGGCGCCGGATCCGGTGTCGCAGGCCAATACATGTAGATAATTCCTCAAACTATTACCGAAAAATGATAGCCAGTGGCATGTTCTACTACTGTAATAGGTTATTGTCGTGCGATATCGCTTCCATGGTGTTGTGGTTTACACAGCTTGTTGGAGCTATCACGGACCACGGTCATTATTCATCAGCCGAGCTCCATCGCTAATCCTAGCCCACCTCTTGCATCTATAACCCTTCTCTACACCACCACAACTTGCACCCTTTCCTCCCTTCTTCGACACACCCTGTCGGATATCTGCAAGTTCAAGATTGATCCCGCAAGATGATGCGCAGAATATCCACTCGAGCTCCTCGGCAATTGCTCTCTGTCGCCTCCAAGCCCCGAGGCCCCGCCCTCTTCCTCGCCGCCCGCGCCCTGTCCACCTCGTCCGCCGCCAGAATGCCCCTCCGGAGCACCCACGCGACGCAGCCCGCCGACGCCTTTCAGCTTCTCGCCGAGTCGCAAAAGGCTGGCGAGGCTGAGGACCGTCTCTACGAGGCTACCGTCAAGGAGATCGAGGCCTGGTGGGCGTCCCCTCGTTATGAGGGTATCAAGCGTCCCTACAGCGCTGCTGATGTCGCCTCCAAGCGCGGCACGCAAAAGATCCAATATCCCAGCTCTGTAATGGCCCAGAAGCTCTTCAACCTCGTCCAAGAGCGCCAGTCCAAGGGCGAGCCCATCCACACCAGTAAGCACATCCTCCAGCACCGAATCCATCCAGACTAACACCAGACAGTGGGCGCCATCGATCCCGTCCAGATGACCCAGCAGGCTCCTCACCAGGAGGTCCTCTACATCTCTGGCTGGGCCTGCTCCTCCCTCCTCACCTCGACCAACGAAGTTTCACCCGACTTTGGCGACTACCCCTACAACACCGTCCCCAACCAGGTCCAGCGCCTGGCCAAGGCCCAGAACATGCACGACCGCAAGCAATGGGATCTCCGTCGCAAGATGACCCCCGAGGAGCGCGCAAAGACTCCCTACACTGACTACCTCCGTCCCATCGTCGCCGACGGTGATACTGGTCACGGTGGTCTTTCTGCTGTTCTCAAGCTTGCCAAGCTGTTTGCTGAGAACGGCGCCGCTGCTGTTCACTTTGAGGATCAGCTCCACGGCGGCAAGAAGTGCGGCCACTTGGCTGGAAAGGTCCTCGTCCCCATCGGCGAGCACATCAACCGCCTTGTCGCCACCCGTTTCCAGTGGGACGTCATGGGCTGCGAGAACCTCGTCATTGCCCGAACCGACTCCGAGTCTGGCAAGCTCATCTCCTCGGCCATCGACGTCCGTGACCACGAGTTCATCCTCGGTGTCGCTGACTCCTCAATCGAGCCCCTCGCCGAGACCATCCAGGCTATGGAGGCTAACGGTGCTGTCGGCGCCGAGATTGATGCTTTCGAGGCCAACTGGGTCAAGAGCACCAAGCTCATCACCTTTGACGAGGCCGCCGTGGCGCACATGCAGAAGGAGGGCGTCGCTCAAGCCCAGATTGACGAGTATCTCGCTGAGACGGCCAAGGACCGTGATATGGGCATATCTCGCCGTCGCCACCTTGCCGACAAGTACACTAAGGAGCCCGTCTACTTCAACTGGGACGTCCCGCGCACCCGCGAGGGCTTCTACCACTACCGCGCTGGCATGGAGGCCGCCACCAAGCGTGCCCTCGCCTTCAGCCCCTACGCCGACCTCCTCTGGGTCGAGACTGGCGACCCCAACGTCGAGGTGGCCACCAAGCTCGGCCGTGCCGTCCGCGAGGTGAACCCAGGCAAGGGTCTCGTGTACAACCTGTCTCCCTCGTTCAACTGGATGGCCCACGGCTTCACAGATGAGACGCTCAAGTCGTTCATCTGGGACATTGCGCGCGAGGGCTTCGTGCTGCAGCTCATCTCCCTGGCTGGTCTTCACTCCAACGCGACCATCACGACGGAGCTGGCCCGCGACTTCAAGACGGAGGGCATGAAGGCGTACGTCGATCTTGTGCAGCGTCGTGAGAAGGATCTCAAGTGCGATGTCTTGACACACCAGAAGTGGAGTGGTGCCAGCTACATTGACGGCATCCTAGGGGCCATCCAGAGCGGCAGCTCCAGCAGCAAGAGCATGGGTGATGGCAACACTGAGGGACAGTTCCATTAGAGTATTAAGTGAAGGGTGTATAGGGTGAAGAGATGGAAAAGCATGGGTCGGAGTTGGGGCTGATTTTGTATATATCACTTGGTATCATGTGAATGCTACGAGATTATGAGCAGCGGTCTTGAACATGTCCACTCGACGTATTTTAAAGTCATTACATTCAATCTCATGCTATTCGTTACTAGACTGTCCCATTTTGCCCATCTTATCTCGTCTCAACGACTCTTATATCCTGTTTACAGAGAGTCCTTGAGGGCGTTGTTCTGAGGAGGAGGGTTGGCAGGACCCTCAGCAGTGACATAGGCCTTGGTCATGCCGCCATCAACAGCAAAGTCATGGCCATTGACAAAGCTCGACTCATCACTAGCCAGGAACACGACGGCATGCGCCTGCTCGATAGCCTCGCCGAACCGACCCATGGGGAAGTGAACCTCTCGCCTGTGCCTCTTCTCCTTGTCATCACCGAGCCAATCCTGCAGGAGCGGCGTGTTGAGCGGCGCAGGGCAGAGGTTGTTGAACCTGTACCCCTCCCTGGCATGGACCATGGCGAGCTCGCGCGTGAGGGCGAGGACAGCACCCTTACTGGCGGTGTAGGCCAGCTGAGGGGTGGCGGCGCCGACGAGGGCGACGACCGAGGCCGTGTTGATGATGCTGGCCTTGGTCTTTTGGTGGCGGCGCAGGGAGAGCACGGCGTGCTTGCAGCCGAACCAGACGCCCTTGACGTTGATGTTGTGGGTCAGGTCCCAGATGTTCTCGGGGGTGTTGACGGCGTCGTCGTCCTGGGCGTGCATGATGCCGGCGTTGTTGAACATGACGTCGATGCCGCCCCAGGAGTCGAGCGTGTCCACCATGGCCTTGACCTCGGCCTCCTTGGAGACGTCGCATTTCTAAAGAGTCAGTTATGGGCTTGGGTAGAGAGTGAGAAGGCTTACAAAGATCTCGACGCGGGGAGCGTTGGGGACGAGCTGCTTGACCTTGGCAGCAGCCTTTTCAAGAGCAGGCTGAGAGATGTCAGACAGGAGGACCGAAGCACCCTCCTTGGCAAAGAGGATGGACGTCTCAAGGCCAATGCCACTAGAAGCATGTTAGGTGTGAAGGGCAAGACAAAGAGTCATGGCACCTACCCGGCAGCACCGGTGATGATGGCGTTCTTGCCGGCGAGGCGGCCACGGGTCTGAGAGTCTGTGACGGCAGGCATTTTGATGTGAAGTAAAGTGAAGAGTAAAGTTGAACTTGGGATGAAAAGAAGACGGTGGGTTATTAAGGAATTGGTGTTGTGATACAGAAGCTGTGAGGGAGGGGCAGGCAAAGTGGTGGGGTCGGAGGGGGGCCTTATCAAAGAAAGCTCGATAAGGATAGAGCAGGATAGAGCAGGAAGAGAGAGTCAGTTGATGACCCTAGATATAGATAGAAAAGAGAGAGAGAGAGACGAAAAAAAGCAACAAAGGTCGTCTGATATTCGCTACGCTGTTCGTTTCCCCGTCAAAGTGAGGGGCAGCCAACCCGCTCTATCGATTTCCGACAACGGGCCACGAGAGCATCCAGTTGGCTAATGCTGGCCCCTCATCGCGGCTATTGTTGACCATGTTTGGCCGTACAGTGACGTCTCGTACTGTATGGATCGTATCGTGACGGGAGCTTATCAGCAGTGCGGTGGGGGGATGCCAGAGATGTTGGCCGATGTAAGCGCGGTTAGCTGCCATTGATTGCGCTGTAGCTGCAGGATTGGCTTTATGATTGTTGCAACTACCTAGGTATGGATCCAGCCAGTAATGAGAACCTCTTGGATCAAACACAGTTGTTCAATGGCGCTTCTATCACCATCGTCAGATCCAGGGTCCAGATCTCATGCAGCATCCCTGCAGAACCCGATGTCGGCACTGGGTCACGAGACGAACTGATGCGAAACAATGTCCCCAATCATCCATTAGCGGGTGTCCCTCGTGGTGCACACGGTGAGAGCGCGCGGCTACAGGAGATGAGATGAGATGCCGCGACAATTGATTCCCCGGGTTTTTATGAATTGCTTCTTCTTTTCATCTAGATGCGAGCCGCTGTTAGCTTGTTCAACGGCGGCTCCTGTCAAAGAGGGCTCTGTGTGCCAGTCGGTCCGAGCTTTTTGGGGTTGAGAGAGGTTGAAGTGAGTGCCGATGCGGGGTGACGATGTCAGCGCGGCAAATCCAGGTGAAGCCATCCATCCCATCCCATCCTGGTCGCGTGGCATTTGCTGCAATGGGTTGGGTATGAGATTTGCAACATGACGCCATCTTTACATTCCCTGTGCTACTGTTGGCTTTGAGCAATTGACACCTCTTATCATCTCTGTGTATATACCATTAAACTTCCCTTGATACCGTTCAACCATCGTGACAGCCTCGCAACACACACCAAGCCTATTCTAGGGCGGCACGCGCACCGAGGAGCCGTGTCAGCTCCCGTCCCCCCCCCCCACATTGCCGCTCTTGACGTCACTGAAGCCTTATCGGTCAACTTGCCCTTCTTATCGTAGCCGCGCTGAGGTTCACATGGATCCTAAACTTGATTCATCAACATGGCTGGGAGAGATACCTACCTACCCCTCCTTCTCCTGTCTTTTCCCATCTTCTCCTTTTCATTTTTCCTTAGTCGCGGCTTCAATCTGTTGAGCTCCATCTTGTCGCTTCTTTCCCCCCCCATCTCCACCTCAACCGCGCGCTCCTCCATAGCTTGGAGCTTCAGCTTTGAGCTTCGGCTCCACGACGACTTCTCTCGAACCGACATCCCAGACTTTAAGCAACTCACTCGTCAGCTTGACTACTTTAAAACAGTCGCCAAATCCTCTCTCCAACATCCAAACCTCACTATATCCCACACTTCATCTTCACATCTCCAGAGCTTCAAGCTCAAACCACCAAAATGGCCTCCGAACTCTTCCCCGACACCATAACCCCCGAAACCCTCCCCCAACTCCTCCAATCCGACACCATGGTAAAGGTCGCCGGCGTCGACGTCGACGGCATCCTCCGCGGCAAGCTCGTCTCCAAGAAGAAGTTCCTCTCCATCGCCGAGGCCGGCTTCGGCTTCTGCTCCGTCATCTTTGGCTGGGACATGCACGACAGGACGTACATCCGCGAGCTCAAGATCTCCAACGCCGAGAACGGGTACCATGACCTGCTCGCCGTGCCGGACCTGTCCACCTTTAGGCGCATCCCCTGGGAGGATAATGTTCCCTTCTTCTTGGTCGACTTTCTCGATCCCGATACCAAGAAGCCTATTTGCGCTTGTCCGCGCGGTTTGATTAAGACGCAGCTCGACAAGCTTAAAAGCCATGGCTACGGTGCAATGGCGGGCGGTTAGTTTCCTCCATCTCTGGACTTGAATCAAACTAACAATCCATCAGCCGAATATGAATTCTACCAGTTCAAGAACCCCGACCCCTCAACATCCTCCCCCGCTGCCTACCTCCAAGAGAACCCCCCTCACCAGCTCCCCGCCCTGACCGAGGGCATGTTTGGCTACTCCCTGACGCGCCCCGTGCACAACCAAGAGTACTACTACGACGTCTTCAACACGTGCGCCCAGTTCTCGTGCGACATTGAGGGTTGGCACACAGAGTCCGGCCCGGGCGTCTTCGAGGCCGCCCTCGAGTTTGGCGAGATCTCGCAGATGGCCGATCGCGCCGCGCTGTTCAAGTACGTCGTCAAGAGCGTCAGCACAAAGTACGGCATCACGCCTTGTTTCATGGCCAAGCCCAAGCAGGGTCTTCCCGGGAACAGCGGCCACATGCACGTCTCCCTCGTCGACAGGTCCGGCAAGAACCTCTTCGCCCGCGACACGATCGACGAGAACGCTCAGTGGAAGGACATCGCCGGCCTCTCAGACCTCGGCCGCCACTTTCTCGCCGGAATACTGGTCGGCCTCCCGGACATAATGCCCCTCCTCGCCCCGACGATCAACTCGTACAAGCGCCTCGTCGAGAACTTCTGGGCCCCCGTGACCGTCTCGTGGGGTCTGGAGCACCGCGCAGCATCCATCCGCCTCATCACCCCTCCAACCTCGAAACCCTCAGCCACGCGCTTCGAGGTCCGCGTCCCCGGCGCCGACACGAACCCTCACTTTGTCCTCGCCGCGGTTCTCGGCTGCGGCTGGCGCGGCGTCGAGAAGAAGCTCGAGATCCCCACCCCGCCGCTCGCCATGGGCCAGGACGTCGGTGGTGAGGCGGACCAGGGCGAGAGGCTCGCCAAGAGCCTCAAGGAGGCCACGGCGCGCTTCATGGCCAAGGGCAGCATCGCGAGGGAGGTGTTTGGAGATGATTTTGTGGAGCATTTCGGCGGCACAAGGGAGCACGAGATTCGTCTGTATGACGAAGCTGTGACGGATTGGTAAGTCTCTCTTTTGAACTTTCATCACTTCTCAACTAACATCCTTCCAGGGAAATGAAGCGCTACATTGAAACGGTCTAGTTAACCGGTGCATGGAGTTCCTGTTGTTTACTGTATTGTCGATTTAGAAGCGTATTTGTTTCTGTACTATGAGCCATGCTTGAAACGAATTAAGATGAATCCAATCATCCATTGGGAGTTATCCTGGGAACCGAAAGATACCCAAGAATAGCTTGAGAATTGTTACAGACCATTGCAATTCATCACCAAAGTGCTCTCGTGACTTGAAATTCGAAACGCTTCAGTCCTGAGGTGCTATCTACTCAAACAAGTGATCTCGCGATCCCCTCTTGTTGCAATGCCCATCATGCCCATATCCTGTCCTATCCAGAGACTCCAGGTCCGGTATCCATCCCGATAGATGCCCCTCCAGTATACATCAAGTCCCTCCCAGTATTGTACATTCCAGTCAGCAAGTAGACTCCTGTTCCCGCTTACAATCAGTGTCTGGATATCCGTGTCTTATCCAAGACGATATGCAGTGCAAAACACCATCCAAGAACACCTGCCAATGATCATATATGCCTTTCGCATACAAGTACATCCGTCTCTTTCTCTAATACACCATCATGAATAAACCCACAATGCCTCAACGCCGCCTGGGCCAGAAACTCCGTTTAAATCCTTGATCCTTGCCATTATTCGTCCTCGCTATCGTTAAACGGTTTTCGCGCCGTAACAAAAGTCCTGCTTGGAGTCAATACTGGCTCTCGAGCTTTGTGAAGCCCAACTTACACTTTGGCATAACTGCGCAGCAATGGATCCTGGATTTCCATCTTGACGCGGTCCAGTAGCGCCCTCGTATCGTTCTCTTTCCACCCACACATGCCAAACAGCATCATGGTCCAGTTCTCAAGCCCTGCTATGATATTAGAACCCTGAAATAAGCACTGCACGCACACAATCGCACATACCCGAGTCTATCATCTCGCTCAAAACATCGCCCTTCTTTTGATATATGGGATCCGTCCCCCAGCTCTTCACAGGCAGCCAGTCAACGCGCTCCCGGATGGCCTCAGCCCCCAAATCGGCTAGCCACTCAGGCACTCTGGGAACAGGGTCAAAGTCAACGCCCATCTTCATACACATCCCAACAAAGGCCATCTCGAATTCGAGACAGGCCGCACCAATCTCAGGCTTCTCGCCGGCCATGAGATTCGGAAGATCGGCCTGCTCTGGGTCGACGTCGAAGAAGCGTGGGCGGATCTCGGTAAACTCGAGCTGACCTCCAGGTTTGAGATGGGCGTAAGCTGAGGCCAGCAGAGCGCCCCAGTCGCGGACACCGCCACCCACGAGATTCCTCATGTGGATGAAGTCGTATGTGGGTGAAGGCCAGGGATCCGTGGCGTCGGCAATCTCAAAGGTGACATTGGGCGGGACGTCCTTGGGCAATAGGGCGCTGCTGAGGTCAATGCCGAGTATTTCGACCTGAGGGTAACGCTGCGCCATCTCGCAGGCCCATAAGCCGCTGCCGGCGCCAATGTCGAGAATCTGAAGCGGGTTTTCGAGGGTGTGTTGGTCGAAAGGCAGGCGAGTAGCGACGAGTTGACCGTCCAAACACAGCTTGAACAAGCCATGCTGCAGGGCCATGCGATGAGCCTCTGAAGCATCATTGGGTGTAAACACCTGACCAGAGCCATGGTAGGTGTGGCCGTATGCGTGGATCGGGGGAAGCGAGTCCTGGGAAATGGTTGAGTAGTTGGAGCTGGTGTCGCTAAAGTCGGCGTCGTCTTCGGCGGGGCTCATGTCGTCGTCAATCTGCAGGCGGTCGATCTCGGGCCACTTGTCCCTAGTCTTTGGTAGATCATTTGTGGAAGCAGCAGACGGCGCTGTCGTGTGGGGATGTTCTGGACCACGTCCGGCCATTGTCGCGAGTTTAGTTTGCGGCGATCAGCAAGGGGAGGGGAATGAATTGGTGCGCGCGATGAGGTCGGGGGATGATGTCGAGGTCGCAATCGTGTTCGCGATACAAATAGGAAGCTGTATACGTGGGAGAAGATGGGAGTCGTAGTCAGAAAAGTCGTATTCGTCGTGAGTCGCAAGATCGTGAGCTGTCAGCAGAAGGAGGAGAAAGTATTCGGAGCATGTGCGGGATCGGTCGTGATTAATAGTTGGCGCGCATCCATAGCCATGAGGATGAGGAAATGAGAGGAAAGGAAAAGAAAGAAGCACAAAAAAGAGGGGATGAGGAGGAGAAAAGAGAAGAGAAGAGAAGGAAACAAGACGGAGGAGACAATTATTGGAGGTGGAAGCGGGAAGCGGGAAGCGGGAAGGGAAGCTGGAGAGTGGAGGACGTAGTGGAGGTTGTAAGGTCCAGGATGGTTGATGCAGCGCAGCCTCAGTCCGTGGCCGCGCAGAGACGGTACAGTACCTGCCTAGAGCCTCGTGCTTCTCCTGCTATAGCTAGTATCGCGATAAACTTGCTTGGAACCGAAAGGGCGAGCGAGAGTGCGGAATCAGGACTCATCCCATGCCCGCGCGCCGCCTCCGTCCATCGCCTTCGCCGTCGCCGCGAGCCAGAGGAGGGACTTGGGGGAAACTCAAGGCTTCGCCAGCCCCGAACACACGCACTTTTTTCTTTTGACAGGCTCCACTCTTTCTGTTTTTCTATCCGTCTGTTCCCTAATGCGGCGACGGAGACGACGTTGGTCCAAGTTGAGATACTCTACCTGTCACCTTGCTGGATACTACTAGAAAGTACTCAATACATATGCGGGTAGGGAGACAATTGCTCCCCTTCGGAGCCGACGTGACGCATCAAGTTGGAGTCGTACATGTTGAGGAACGCGTTCACGAGCCGCAGCTTGGGTCTACTTTGGTGCATCTCGGGATGACGTACTCCGAGATCCATGACAATAGGCTACTACGTAGGTAACTACGTCGTGGATACTCTTTTAGGCAGGGAATTCAAAGCATTCATTTCCCACGACGACATCATCACAACTCAATTGATGCTGCCCACCCCTGGACTCATCTAGACTTTTGATGGACGCCCTGAGAGCCTGGGCCAGGTCAGCCAGCCCCATCTCAATCTGCGACCAACAGCAAATCATCACCACCAGACTCTCTACTCTTCTCGCTCGCCCTGTCGTTTCACTCCAAGGATGGCCCGGTAGTTGCAGTGTCTCGCCCTAAAACATCCCATCCCCCCGTCCCGTCCTGATTCGCATAACACGGCGTTGGTTCCTACTGGCTCTTTCTTGTCAAATCTCGCCAAGTCAAAAGTCAAAGCTTCAATGCGACCCCAACCCACCACAATATTGAACTGAATTTGAATGTATTAAGCACATGTCACCGAGCAAGCCCTTCGCGATGCCCGAAGATGTCTTCCTACAAGATTGCCCAACCCAACCCAACCTCTTCCGCCGCTTGTCAAATCTACGTCTCCCCCCCGCTGGCCCGCCTTCAGTGAAACCTTGATGCTCTTCCTCAACAGCGCGTGGCCCCCTTGTTAGTCGAGGGGTTCTAGACCCAATGGTGGACCTCGCTTCACCTGGGCAAGCTTTGGGTGATGGCGTGACCTGGTATGCCGCCCTCACCTTGGCTGTGTCTGTCCAGCGAATCATGTATCGGCGCTGGTGGTTCATCTTGATTCAGTCCCTGACCATCATCACCCTCGTTTTTTCCTCAACCCATGATTCGTGCGCGGTTTCTGCCTCTTTCGCTAAATATCCCCATTGGCTGTCTTTCCCCGACATCACCAAAAGGCACAGTCACGGTCGGCATCGCCCCCCCCCCCAGGTCTTATTAACACGGCTCGGCGCGGGGCGGCGGCACGGCTCGATAGAACCAGTCATGTGAATCCTGCCAGTAATTGACTCGTCATGTCAATGTCAAATCATGGGCCTGCCCTTCGGCCACCCGCCCCCCGATAACCGCGCGAATGCACATCATCATCACCCTCTTCCCTTGATACATACGCCGTTCAGTCGCCGTGTTAGGCAGCCGCCGACATGGTATCAACTCCCTCAAGCACACACACACCTACCTTGCCTGGAAGTTATCGCCAACCCGCATACGCCTTTAATCAATCCGCGACTCTCTGTCTGGACTGCGCCGCTCAGTCACAGATAGCGTCGCAAGGGATAAAAAACGGCACAACAACTCTCCGCTGAAGAATGCCTGCCTGGTTGAGACTGACATGTCCTATTCGCCGGCTTCTCTTCTTGGGCACCCCCGGTTTGTCTTTATTGGCTTTCGGTTGGGCTCGGCCTTGGTCTCCCCAAGATGATTATGACGGTTCGGACGTGACATTCGTGACAGGTCGTTGCTCCACTCGGTCCTGGGGGTCCAACAATACGAGATTCACCTGCTCAGGTGGGAGTTGTATCAAACACGGGGAGATGGACCACGCGTGCATCTTGACTTGCTCCCGGGCAGGGGAGAATGAAACTCACGTTTCAAATATCTCAAAGCCGAATTTGTCGAGTTGGGACGTCAATGTACAGCACGAGACATGAGAGCTACCAGACGCTCAAGATGGTCGAAAGAGCTGCCCCAAGACACCTTGGAACGCACCTTGAGAACTTGATGAGGTCCTTTTGAGACCAACTTGGTATCTATACAACTCACATATCAGCCAGCAAAGCCTGGTCGATTGTGCCAACGTCCCCTAACTGCCGTGCCCCGCTAGCCGTCCCATCGCAAAGGAGGCTATTCACACATTCAAGCTAACACTCAAGTTTCAGCTGATAACTCAATCATATTACATGTCATCTCACTAGACACGGAAAAAGCACTCATGTATAATTTCACCAAGTCTCTGGTTGCGTGACGCTTCTATCCACCCCGTCCAGTCTAGGATAATCCTCGACACCACCGAGGCATCGGAAGTCGACCGATGTCTACAGCATCAAGTTCCACGACACTTGACACAGGCGCCCATCATGCATCCATCCTGCACTCCAACACGCCATCAATACATAGGCCTCACCCAGAACATCAACACATCCCGATTCTTTCCAGCTTCAGACCACCTCCACTCTTGAGCCTCATCTCCGGCCAACCTTGACTTGCCGGGATGCTCTCGCTTTATATCTACATGAAAATGGGGCCCTTCTGTTCACGCCCGTCTCACCTAGCCCGACTTGCACTTCCTCTTGCATCCCTCTGCATAGATACGAGACTTCTTAGATCCACGACCCTGTACCGGGACTCTGGCTGAGACCAAGACATGCATGTCTACTGTGTAACCAAAGGGCCAAGACATGATGACCACTGCCAAGAATATCTACCTTGGCCACATCAACTGAATAAGATGAGATAGAAAGCTGAGAGAGTATCCATGTTTATTCACACCAAGATCCCCGATATCAATGTAGACTAAAGGAAAACGCCGATGCTATGTCGCGGCCCATCAGGCCAACAAGTTCAAGGTCAAGAAGTGAGGCCTTGACCAAAAGGTAAAGTAAGGTAGTAAGTAGTAGTGTAATAGTAGTCAATGACCACCAGAAAATAGCTTCGACAAGTACCGACCCAATGGATCAAAGTCCATACCCGTTGCCAGAGACATCAACGTCCCTTTGAATGAATGCCCTTTTGTGTCTTGCGTGTTGAAGTCTGGCCTAAAAAGCCCACGATCACCGCCCAGCCCGTAAACAAACCAATGCAGACCTAGCCCATTCCCAGTAATACCCAATCAAACTCATCAAAAACAATTCCTCCTCTTGCTTGCGTATCCATCATGACTTTGCGTGGTATCCCATAAGAATCCCCAACTCCATCAAAGATGAGCACCCTTCCCCACTTCATTCTCTCCCTCAACACGATGAGCATGCATACAAAAGGAACTCGCTGCCTCCCATCTTGCCCGGTCTGCTGACCAATGCAGAAAGAAAAACAAGGGATTTTCGATAAGCATCGCTAGCCTGCCCAACCGTCCCGCGAATGATCCATTTCTCCCAACCTCTCCAAACTCCTGGGGTTATAACGAAACTGCCTCCCTGTCCTCATCTGCTTTCCCAGCATCTGTAGCTCTGTGGCTCAAAGGCCTCTTGGTTGTGGCCCAGCCATTTGTTCTTCTCATAAGCACATCGTCATAAGTCGTCTTCATGCGTAGCGTCGAGTTCTGGTGAATTGGCGCGTCTGGCGCTCCCATGCTTAGTGGTCTTGTGCTTCATCCCTTCCTCTCCTCGTGCTAGGCAGAGTCTTTCTTCTTGCGTTTCCCTCCAAGTCTGCCGTCGGTATGTTCGTCATCAGGACTCCATTCTTCTGGGTGAAAATCTGGATTTCCGTAATGCGCTCGATTCCATACGCTATTCTTGAAAGTATTTGTCGTCACCTGGAACGTTGGCTCGGGGAAATTGTTCTTGCTCTCCTCATACTCAAGTTGAACTGGGCTGAATCGTATGTGGTAACCAGAACTCGGCGGCGGCATTAGGGAGGTCTGTGGGCCTAGTCCGGATGTTGCGACCATTGGAGGACTGGGGCCCATCGCAGAACTGCCAGACAAGGAGGCGGGAGGCGTCGGAGGTTGAGGGGATGCCATGATGGTAGGAGGGGGTGGCGGCGCAGCTTGCGGCGTCGACACTGGCAGTGTTTCAGGGAATGAGGGCATCCAAGGGCTCTGCTGTACTGGTGAGAAAGGCTCAGCCACCGAACTGGTTGGGGGAGGCGGCGCCAAAGATCCGAGTCCTCCAAACGCAGGGCCTGAGTTGAGCCCCGGGATCATCGCCAGTGAGTCAAAGTTGAGCGTAGCAAATTGACCGAGATCTGTTTGAGTCGTCGCAATGTCGGTGTTGTGCGTGAAACCACTCACGCGGTTAACTTGCATCGTGATAGGCGCAACAGGGACCGGCGGAGAACGGTACAAGATGTCGTAGTGGTTAGGTCGGAAGAGCAGGTAGATGATGGGGCCAATGTTGGCGATATCTTGACCGTTGGCCTCGTCGGGGAAGCGATATCGGTTGACGTGGGTGCCTGCGCTGCGATCGAGGTAGGCAATCTCAAGGACAAGGTTGGCGGGCTTGAGAAGGGTGTTGACGAGGGCGATGATGCCAAGATGCTCGATCTCGTGGTCCACAATTTCGACGTACTGAGAGCAATAGGCCGGAATACCGATGCCATCGTTCACAAAGGCATCGTATGTCGCGGCATTGGCCTTGAGGTAGGTAGCGGCGAGAAGCCGAAGGTAGTAGATCATGCCATTGGCGGAGCTGGGGTCGTTCCACTTGTCTTGCACCAGCATGTGTGCCATCGTGGGGTCATTGATGCTCTGAGCGACTTGGCGCAGAAGCCCAATCATCTCATCGGCCCAGTCTTCAAAGTAAGAGTAACCCCCAACAGTCGACAACATATGAGCCATACTCAAGAGTCGGGCGGCCTCGCCCTCAATCTTGGCCTGATCGCCTGAGTCGACTAGCTTCTCGAAGTAGCTGAATCCAATTGCTGAAGGGGGAGGTGAGACTGTTAGCCAAAATCCGACATGTCACTTGGTGCTGAGACACAAGCAGCGGCAGGCAAAGCAAGGGGTGCCTGCTGAAGAAGCGGAGGTGACAGGAGGGATGCGCTCGTGCCAGACATGTTTGGCCAGTCCTGAGCCGCGGGACGGGAAACGGGAGCGATTTTGACTTACCTCGCCAGCCACAGTTACCATCTCCTTGGATAGGTCGAAAGTGGGAGTATGTCTGGGGAAGTGCCTGCAGAATCATTTCAAGTCAGTCTTGAGAGCGACTAGGATAATCTCGCGGGGCGATCTGAACGCACAATTGTCTTGTCGACATAGACCGGGTCGGCTTTGGCGTACTCGTGGGTGATGACATCGCTAGAGATTTTGTTGCCAACCTTGAGCCCCTGCGAAACCGGAGGTTAGCGATAATGACGCGACGGAGCTGCGATGGAGCTCCATCGAATGCGACTCGCCTCGAGAACAGGCTGGTAATCCTTAGCAGCAGCCTGCTGAGCGGCCATGTCGTGCTGGCCTTGATCCTCCATCTTGGGAACGATGATTGTGGGCGGGGCAGAGTAGGGTTGTTGTTGCGGCGGATGCGGCGGCTGTTGCTGGTGCTGCTGATGGCGGTGTTGAAGCCGGCGCTGCTGGTGCTGATAGTGTCGCAGCGAACGAATGTCTCGGGTCGCGGGGTTCGGCGGGGGAGAGGGGTTCGAGATGGAAGCTTGCGAGGAAAAGGGCGAGGAAGCTGGGGGGGAAGTCGAGGACGAGAGCTGCTGTCGGGGGATCTGGTGAATCAGATGCGACTGAGGCTGTGGCTGATGTTGCTGCTGCTGCTGCTGCTGCTGCACCGGCGGTGGTGAAGCGTAGAGAAGTCCAGGACCTCCGCCTCCGGCTGACACGGGAAAGGCGAAGTCCAGTTCGGGAGCTAGGCCATAGGACGCGAAGCAGGAGGAGGCGAAGGGTGTGGGTTGAGGCTGGAACATGCCTCGTGAAGGGGGAGGAGGAGGAGGGGAGAGAGAAGAAGGTAGAGGTGGAGGGAGATCCAAGACTCCAGGGGAGGAGCAACCAAAAGATGGAGGAAGATTTGCGGAAAATGCGCAAGGCGCTGGAAAGTTGGAAAGCGGGCGTTGGGGAAGGAGGAATAGGCGTGTTTTTAGGTGCTGAGCGTCACAGAAGACGGCGGACGGGCCAACTGTCGAGCACTGGCAATGCCCTGTCCAAAGGCCCTGGCCTGGTACTCTGGTGCCCTGTCGCGCCCTGTCACGACCTGTGGATCAGTGGACGGACACCGACGTCCTCGGGTGCTGGCCGGGCTCAGATGCTCCCCTCGATGGGGCGCCGGGGGGTCACTGCAGGGATTGAGGCAGGGGTGGCCACAGGGGCTAGGGATTTTAGGACAGAGGATGGAGGAGGCGGACAGCGGGTGGACAGCGGGTGCGATGGTCTAGCGGGTGGTCCTAGTGATGGAGAGTCGAGCTAGGAGTCGGATGGAGGCGTGGGAGCTCTTGGGAGCGTGGGAGCTAGCGGGAGAGCACCCCAGCAAGTCACCACCACCAGCAGATAAAGCCCTCGGTCCTTGCGGCGATGGTCCCGCGTCGTCTTGGTTGCGGGCAGAGAGGCGCGCGGCGGGGATTGCGGCAAAAAAGATTGGAAAAGCACACCCGGGGACGATGGGTGAAGCTGTGGAGATTGATGAGGGAGAAGAAGGTGTTCGACACTAGACGTGTGTGCTCGGACGATGCACCACCTGAAGGGGAAAAAGAAACAAAGGCCAGGCGCTAGGAGAAAATCCCCGGGAGTTTATGCCAATGCGACGCAGTCCCGTCGACTGTCAACAAGCTCCGGGAGAGCTCCAGGCAAGCTCGCTGGTTGCAATGGGCAAGAAAAAGAGGCGGCGGCTAGCACGGCCGACGGAGATGGTTAATGGCGGGAATGAGAGACGGAGATGGTGGGTAGCACAAGAAAGAAGCTAAGAGGGAAGAGGCTTGGAGGGGGAGGGGGAGAGGTAGAGGTTTGAAGGCGACTGATCAAGGCGACCGACTCTTGGTGGTACAAGAAGGGGAGCCCTCTTTTTTTTCCCCTTCAACAGCGCTGCAACTGGGCACAGGATGCACGCCCCAATGTACAAAGCAGGGCCTGTGAGTGGACGATGGGATTCACCTCCGACAGACACAAGCTGGGCACGCACAACAGCAAAAGCCAAGGGCGAGGCACAGTCAGTTTAGCCAAGGGTTGCGTCGGGGATCCACTCAAGATGAGCACCCGGAAGCCAAGAGCACGAGGTCCCAGTCAAAGTGCCGTCGGCAACGGGGATTGGTGGAGGATTGCAGGGTTTGGGGA